>JBBPBX010035965.1:0-31758 GCA_038048925.1 Garcialebias charrua | reverse complement strand
ACACCGGTCACACCGGTGTTGCCAAATTGGGCGATTCACCGCAATTTTCCTTCTGACTTTTGCGGGAAGAGAGTGCTTTGGGCGGGTGGGAATCTATCTGGCAACACCGGTCACACCGGTGTTTACACAAGCGTGTCTTTACATCCGGGGCAGAGGCTCCGCCGAACCCCTGAGACCGGCTCATCGAACCCCTGGGGTTCGATCGAACCCAGGTTAAGAACCAGTGGCGTAGGCGCTCGTAAAATTGGAGCTTGGCGCGCTCGCGTGAACGTTCAAAGGGCTTGTGCAGCGGCGACCTCACGGCGCTCACACAGCGGGGTGCCGCGCTCGCTCAAGCGCGGAGCTCTGCGCCGGCCTTAACGCATCCAAATGCTCCTAATGCTCTGCGTTTGCTGCTGTAAACAGATGTCTGTCCCCACCGAACGTCTGCAGACGCGCAGTGGGAGGAGAGTGTCGTGGCTCCCTTCCTGGTCAGATCCGTGTTGTTTATGTACACTGGGCAGATAAAACCAGCTGTACGTGCCTCGTCAATACTTGTGTGTGTTTTCTACGAGCCGAACTGCAGCTCAAAAAGTATTTGTTGAGATTAAAACTTTTTTTTTTTATGTTTTGGGGAGATGTACGCTCGAAAAAAAAGCAGAAACTTTATAAATGCCATATTTTCCTACCGGATGCTGTTTTCGTCCACAGAAAGTCCCGTTCCGAGTGGTTGCTGATAATCTGCGAGCAGAAGAAGCAGGGCAAACCCAGCTTCTACAGTGGCTGCTGGCTGCGCGCGCGTGCGTGACAATGGTTGCTGATGATCTGCGAGCAGAAGAAGCAGGGCAAACCCAGCTTCTACAGTGGCTGCTGGCTGCGCGCGCGTGCGTGACAAGGGGCTGCCGGGTGCTGCCGCGCTGCTTCAAATGCTGTAGATGCGCCGCGAACAGCCCCGCTGTTCCAAGATGCGCGGCCCCCTAGACTTTCAATGTAAAGTGGCTGCTTCAGCTGCGCGAGATGCGTTTGGTGAGGAACCAGCATGAGCGCGTGACTCACTCTAGTCTCACCTCCACCGAAAAATAAATAAATAAAACTGAGCGCGGCTGAAATGTTTGGCTCTCCTCTGCTCTTAAAACTGCGCGCTTTCGGCTTTGTCTCTATCTGCCAGTATATCGCGACAGAAACAAGCGACCAACCCATGAAAACAAGCCCTGCAGGCAACCCACCCCATTGTGTAAAAGAAAGGCCGTTTTTAAACAGTATAAACATACAGTTATTATGGCATTACATATAGCAAAATTATGCTAAAGACTTTGAAGAACATATCCACTCTAAAGAAAATACAAATACATTTGGCATATTTATACAAATTATTCCCATTAAGCCTCTGGGACTCATTTACCAGAGAGACCTGAATTTTAAACTAAGAGTGATGACAACAGTGGACAACGACAACAACAGACAATCATAAAGGATGTGTACAAATTAAAAATAAAATTTAAACAGAAAACTCATAGTAAGCTAAGTCAACAAAAAACTTACTTTAATCTCTATCCTGAATCATGCTTTAAGTGTGTGCACTTTCTCCCATTCTTTTTTTTTTTTTCTCCCATATTTCATCCACTTATTGGAGCTCATTTTAATGTGGTCTTGTCACTCTAAATAATAAAGAACAAATAACAAGCCCAAACAAGCGAAGTTACTTTCAAAACAAGCCCAAGAAACCGCAACAACGTCTGCGCAGCTCAGGACGTGTCTCTGTCCGTCCCCCCGTCCCCCACCCCGCCATGGCAGGTTATGTAGGGGAAACACTGTTGTTGTTTAATATTTTCAGCTCCTCAGTTACATAACAAACTAAATTTATGACAATTTCAATAGAAAAATTGTCTCTGAATCGAAAATCGTTCCTGAATCAAAAAAATCATTTTTGAATCGAATCGTGACACTAAAAATCGGAATCGAATCACCAGACACATATTTGCACCCCTAGTCTGGAGACCGAAGCACTGACAAAAAGAAATGAGAAAGAACTGGAAGTAGCAGAAATAAAGATGTTGAGGTTCTCCTTAGGAGTGACAAGGATGGATAAGATTAGGAATTAGATCATAGCTCATGTTGAACAACGAGAGGCCAGACTGAGATGGTTTGGACATGTCCAGAGGACAGTGGGTATACTGGTAGAAAGATGTTAGAAATGCAGCTGCCAGGAAAAAGACAAAGAGGAGATGTATGCATGCAGTAAGAGAGGACATGGAGGTGGTTGGGAGTGAGGACAGGATGCAGAGGGATGCTCAGATGCTCACGGAGCTTGTGCGTTTGCTAAGACACATGAGAAATTAGAGGAAACATTGCTGTTTACATGTTTTGATCACATAGATGACACTTAATGAGACATTTGAGTTCATATTTATCAGAGTCAGAGTTTATTTATTTGTCATTCGCACCACATGCGGCACATGTTTTGGAGCGAGATTGTGTACTCAGAGTCCCAGTTACATCCAACAATAAAATGTAAAAGAACAACAGTACCGGTAATAACATCTAAGATATGAACTTATAAAAACATCAACTAACAATATACTAAGCACTAATAGCATAAAAAACAATACGCCGAGCATCCATCCATCCATTATAATTTACCTGCTTCTTCCACTTTGGGTCACAGAGGTCTCCAGTGCCCATGTCCAGCAATCATTGTGAGAGGGTCAGGGGACACCCTGGACAGATCTCAAGTCCATCACAGGGACACAGAGACAAACAACTATTCTCTCTTACACTTAGGGACAATTTAGAGTTACCAATCAGTCTAACATGCATGTTTTTGGTCTGTGGAGGAAACCGGAGTACCCGGAGAAAACCCATGCATGCATGGAGAGAACATGCAAACTCCACCCAGAAAGGCCCCTGGACCGGGATTTGAACCGGCAACCTTCTCGCTGAGAGGCAGCAGCTCTACCAGTAGTGCCACCGTGCTGCTCAATATGCCAAACAGCAGCATGAAATTAATGATATGTTAAATTAATTTATAGATTAATATTTGAAACTAAATGCTGGTGAAGATTCTCAGTCATCCAGGACACGATCAAATCAGAACAAGCGTTCATTACAAAAACAACTGGACTTTATTTGTTACAGAAAACGTTTCACGGTGAAACGTTTTCTGTAACAAATAAAGTCCAGTTGTTTTTGAAACTAAATTACTTCTGGAAAACTGTTTGGTTTGAGACAACAGAACATTTTCTTCAAAATTTCATGAAAACCTGCATATTTACCGGTATATTTCAATGATTAATCATGATTAATCACAGTCCCAGAGTGTGATTATTTACATTAATATTTTTTATCGACTTACAGCTCTAATATATCAAGATGTTCACTATCTTCATCCCTGAAAGAGTGATGGCCCAGCACAGAAGATCAACATCATCAGGTCAGGACTCTGTGGTCTACACTCATCTCCAGGCCAGCGGTCACTCTTTCAGGGATGAAGATGTTCACATCCTTGATAGAGAGGAACAATGGTTTGAGAGAGGAGTAAAGGAGGCCATCTTTGTGAAAAGAAACCATCCATCATTAAACAGAGGTGGAGGCCTCCGGGTTCAACTGTCCCCCTCTTACAATGCTGTTATTGCTAGTATCACTCAGCCCTCTGTGAATAGCAAACAACCATCAGGGTGCTAACGATCCATCGTTAGGCTGATGGTCCTCCTTGATCATGTGAGCAGCTGGTTTTGGCTGTCATCAGCAAACTGGTTGATCCACTGTGAGAGGGTGCTATTTATAAGACGGAGCTGAACACAGCTCCTCAGACTGAGAAAGTTTTTCATACGAAAGACGAAACGTTTCTACCATTTTTTTTTTTTGCTTTGTGTTTTGTTTTTTGAATGTCCAAAGGACCAGACTTGGTGGCGCAGTGGTTAGAGACGATGGGCCTGTGATCGGAAGATCGCCGGTTCAAGCCCTAGTACCGACAACATCAAAATGTGGGTAGAAAAAGGTTAAACGCCCACACCTGCCTCTACCCTCATTCGCCCCACTCTGGGCCCCTGAGCAAGGCCCTTAACCCCCACCATCTGCTCCCTAAACAGGTTGAAACTACCTGTATAAAAAGGGTACCGTAAAAACCGGTGTATAATACGCAGTATTTTTGCTCATTTGAATATCCTGCGTATTAAACACTGAAGAGTATTATTTATGGATTTTTTCCCATATATTTAGACCCATTTTTCGCTCTGATTCTTCATTTTGGGCAAAAAAAATGGTGCAGTACCAGTTTCGGCCACTATGGGCGCTAAGGCGCTCTGTAGTCTGTTTACCTGCAGACTGTACCTCGAGGTGCATCCTGTTATTTGTGTATTCAGATGAAAACCCATCACCCACCGCAAAATCACTGAGAGAGCAGGAGAAACAACGAGACAACACACTGAAACCGAGGACAGAGAACAAAGAGAGAAAATGCAGCCAAAAAGAAAGTCCTATACTGCAGAATTTAAGCTGCAGGTCGTGAAATTCGCTGTGGAAAACAGCAACCGAGCAGCGGGACGTCACTTCGGGGTCAACGAGGCCTGTGTTCGGCTGTGGAGAAAGACGGAGGTCTCGCTGACCGCCATGAAGCGGTCCAAGAGGGCGAACAGGGGGAAGAAGGCCCGCTGGCCCCAGTTGGAGGAACGGGTCAAGCAGTGGGTTCTGGAAGAACGCGCGGCCGGGAGAGGCGTCTCCACGGTCCAGCTTCGGCTGCACGCCGTGGCTCTGGCCAAAAACATGGACATTTTGGAGTTTGCTGGCGGTGCATCGTGGTGCTACAGATTTATGTGTAGAAACCAGCTTTCTCTGAGGGCGCGCACCACCATGTGCCAGAAGCTTCCAGCAGACTTCGAGGAGAAGGTCGCCAGCTTCCGCGCATTCATCGCTCGCCAAGTTCACGACCACCACATCTCGCCAGCACAAATTCTGAATATGGATGAAGTACCACTGACATTCGACTTGCCAATGTCTAGGAGTGTCTCAAATAAAGGTGAGAAGAGTGTCTCCATTATGACCACAGGACATGAAAAGTCCCACTTCACCGTGGTCCTCGCCTGCTGCGCGGATGGGGCAAAGCTGCCACCCATGGTGATTTTTAAAAGAAAAACCATGCCTAAAGAGAACTTTCCACCAAGTGTTGTTGTTGAAGTGAATGAAAAAGGATGGATGGACTTAGGGCTGGACGATATGGCCAAAATTTTTATCACGATATAGTTCTTAATTTCGGTCGATATCGATATATTTCGATATCGATATAAACAATATAAAAGCCTAAAAAAAACTATAAACTATACAAATAAATTAATGTTCTCCTTGTATTTGTATTTAGCCTCCAAAAAGATGGAAATCACCATCAAATAAACATAAACTTCTCAACCCAATAATTCTCAGTCGGGTCATCTGGACAGTTTCTTTTTTATAGAAACGTTTCACCCTCCATCCTCCATCCAATTTCTATAAAAAGAAACTGTCCAGATGACCCGACTGAAAATTATTGGATTTGGTACGTGGATTATTGAGCATGAACTTTCTTGCCATAAAATTCTCAACTGTGTCAATATTAATAGTTTTAACTTTAAACATCTTTAAAATTTACAGCATTGAAATTCATAGTTAATTAAATAAAACTTTTGGGTGTTGTTATTTATAAGAAGCTGACATAGAAATCTCATGGAAATTACTTAAGAATAAAAATAACAAAATCAATTGCATTACTGTATAAAGTAAAATAGTTTTTGAATGACAAAGTTTTGAATATATTGAATAATGTAATGATTGTTCCATATTTAATCTGTTGTATTGAAGTTTGGGGAAAAGCATGTAAAACTATTACAAACCCTGTTTTTTTTGTTTTGTTTTTAAAGAGCTACAAGAATTATTAGTAGGAAGTGCTATGGTCACCCAACAAATATTTCATCAGTTTAAATTATTAAAATTTTATGATTTGGTTGAACATAGTATTTTACAAGTCATGTATAAAACTGAAAAAAAAATTACCCCCCAAATATTCAATTAAAATTTGTTTAAAGTTATTAAACCCTGAAGGGAATGTAAATGTTTGTAAAACCTCCATTTAGGACTAGTTTGAAGGAGCTGAGTTGTAAATCAGGAAACAGGATTGTGTTGACTTGATATCACCATAAACATTTCTAAAACTATGTTTTAAAATATGATTTTGTTGGGAAGGTGTGGTGCAGGTGAAGTGAAGGTTGTTGTTTGTTTGTAGTTATTTTGTATTTTTTAAACAAGGGGCAGATATTAAAACACTATTTTCGTCTTTCTGCACATTTTCATTCAGTGTTTTTTCTTCTTCTGATGAATTTGTTTTATTTTGAATAAAAAAACATGCAGCGCTGGGGCTGTTTGTTTACGTCGTAGTTTCAGGGAAACGTTGGCTCAAACTTTATTGTTCTTCATCTTCTGACTCTCATATTATATCGAGTGGAAACTCTTCAGATTAAACAAGTTAGATGTTTCCACCGCTAGTTAGAACGACTTTGTCACGTTTTGCAAAATAAAGAAACCGAGTAAGACTCGCTGCAGATGAGACCTGCAGTTTAACAAAACCGAACTACGTCCACACCTACGAATTAGTCTTTCCTCTCATCAGTGATGTCGTCTGCTTTCTCTTCGCTTGTGAAACTTTGTTCAGTCACATTCTGACGGTCATGAGCACTCGTTTGACTCGTTTTGAAGCGAAAACTTAACGCGCTTTGGAGACTAGCTTAGCTTTTAGCCTGCTACCGCTAACGCCTGCTGCTGGAGTGAGCGCTGCGTAACAACGACGTCACCACGCACGTTTTGTGTCACAGCTTTTTCTGTCCGGGCGGGTTGTTGAAGCAGCCGCTCCAACCCGAACAGAAACAGAAAAACGTTGTAAAATCCTATCGAAATATCGAAAATATGCTTAAACTTCATATCATCGTTATTGAATAAAAGTATATCGCGATATTTATCGTTATTGAATTATCGTCCAGCACTAGATGGACTGTACATTTATCTATTTATTAAAAATATACAGTATATACAGTATTTTTATTTTTTATTGTTTTTTATTTATGAATAGATAAATGTACAGTACTGTACAGTCACCAAGCACTTAGCCTATCCTAACACAGTTTTTAAAGATGAAGGAATCAGTTGAATTGTCTCCCTCCTCCCTGCAGGCTCCATAGGGAGCTTGCTCCCTTTATGTGAAAGGGAGACAATTCAACTTATTCCTTCATCTTTAAAAACTGTGTTAGGATAAGAAAGTTCATTCTCAATAGTCCAGGTATCAAATCCGCTCATTCTCAATCAGTTCATCTGGACAGTTTCTTTTTAGTAGAAACGTTTCACCCTCACTCCAGAGGGCTTCGTCAGTCAGAGTAGTCCAAAGCAAACTGAAGCTACCCCACCAAGTAAACAACTTAAGTGGACCAACCAGTTTGCTGTAGCCAAGATGGTTTCTGGGGGCTTGTCCCTCGTCGACTCCTCCGTGCCTGGGAGGAGTCGACGAGGGACAAGCCCCCAGAAACCATCTTGGCTACAGCAAACTGGTTGGTCCACTTAAGTTGTTTACTTGGTGGGGTAGCTTCAGTTTGCTTTGGACTACTCTGACTGACGAAGCCCTCTGGAGTGAGGGTGAAACGTTTCTACTAAAAAGAAACTGTCCAGATGAACTGATTGAGAATGAGCGGATGTGTTAGGATAGGCTAAGTGCTTGGTGACTTCCAGTACTGTACATGTATTCATTTATAAAAATAAAAAAAGTAAAAAGTAAAAAAAAAAAGTAAAAAAAATGAGATGCATGCTCGTAAGTCCGGGACCTTGTAAGTAAGAGCGCTCGTAAGTCGGGGACTACCTGTATTGTATTGTAGTAATAAATAAAAGTGACCCATTTGGATGATATTTTAAATAAACAGCACTCTACAATAAATAAAATATATTAACAATAATACAAATCTTAATAAATACAACAACAGTCAGAACCAGAACAATAAGCAGCAACAGACTGTTTACAATCTAACTAATCAAGTTTTTGTCCAGTAGCATCAGTGTGGCTGTATTTGTCCTCATTACTGTACTCACAACCTCTTCTTGGACCTGCTCCTCCAGGACGGTCCTGGAACAGTTCAGAGTTCAGTTCAGTCATCACACACTTCTTAGCTGCAGGTCTCTGGTGGATGTCTGTCCCTGAAGTGGAAGAAGAGAGCAGCTACCTCTGTCCCAGACTGGAAATAAAACACAGAGATTAAAATAAAAAAAAGTTAATAAGATTATGATTTTAAATAAAAAAGTTTATTTAGATAATAATAATAAAAGAACAATACCTCTTCTTGAACGGTTGAATCTCTCACTCATCATCATCAGGGCATTAGCTCCAGGACTTGTTGACAATATCAGTTTTTTGTTTTTTAATAAAGAGATGAACTTTTTGACTGAAGTGTTGACGTGATGGATGTCTCATAGCGAGGATCAACTGCGCATAAAACAAGGTTCAAGGTGGAGGTGAGCAGACACGTTTGAACCAGCGCTCCCAACTCGGTTGCTAAATCCCCCTTTTCAAAGCTGATTTAACATTTAAAATCAATTATTTAATGATGAAAAGGGTAAAGACGCTAAGAGGTAACGAGAAATCAAAACAGCAACAAGAGACGGATGAGGAAACTTTTAATCAGTCGAGGAAGACGCCCCGGAGCCACACCTAATTATGGAGAAACTTCAAGCCAGCATCGGAGCTATTCACAAAGAGGTGATAGCTATCCGCGCTGATGTGAAGGAGGAGCTGAACCGCTTTCAGGATGAATTATCCGCTGAAATGAAGAGAGACTTTAAAAGTTTCCAGGAGGAGATTAATAAAAAATTTAACGAAATAACGTCGGATGTGAAAGAGAATAAAGAAAAAGCGGAGGAGTCTCTACAACGTGTATCAGAAGTGGAGGAGTGGGCCGCAGCTGCGAAAGAGGTGCTGTGTCAAACTTTAATTAATCAAGATAAACTGCAAGCCAAACTGACTGATTTAGAAGCACGCGCACGCAGGAATAACATCCGTGTGTACGGGATTCCAGAAGACACAGAGGGAGACAACCTGCTGGAGTTCATGGTTGATTTAATCAAGGCCGAGCTGTCACTCCAGGACTTTGATTTAGACATTCAAAACTGCCACCGGGCTTTGGGCCCTAAACCACCGCAGAGCGCAAACCCCCGCTCTGTGGTGATTTCATTTTTGGCATTCAGAACCAGAGAATTGGTGCTTCGAGCAGCTTGGAAGAAAAAAGAAATTTATCTCAACCAGCAGCAAATTTACTTCGACCAGGACTACCCGACAGAGACCCAGAAGAAGAGGAAAGCTTACGCACCTGTCAGAAAACTTCTGAAGGAAAAAGGTCTCCGCTTCCGAACCTCAGCACCAGCCAAACTGCGTGTGTTTTTCGATGAGGGCCCGATCACGTACAACAACGCGGCGGATGCCATGAAGGATCTACAGAGGAGAGGTCTCGCTCCAGAAAGCAGCAGCAGCGATGACGCTCCAGCAGAGACGCTGATGGAGAAGCTGGATGGACTATCATGGAAGGTGGCAGGGGCCAGGCAGCCGGCCTCCGACAAGCACAGAGAGAGAGCACGGGAAAAACTCAGCGGATTTCGTTATGAGGACGGACACGCATCCACTTCTACAATCTAACACAACTTATCGATTCTCCCACCAGACCAAACATAAAATGTCCTGAAAAATCTTCTACCTTAGATCTGTTTTTCACAAATGCTCCTCACAAATTTCCTGGTATAGGTGTATTTGCTAACGTTCTGAGTGATCATTCCATAATAGCAGCTCTTAGATCTACTAAACTTCCACCTGCTAAGCCCAGAATAATTCAAAAAAGGGATTTGAAACGTTTCTGTGAACAGTCATTCCTTTGGGATCTATCCCACTTTGATTGGCAACATATCCTACAAATCAATGACGTGAACACCGCTTGGAACTATTTTCATAATAGTTTCATTCTCTTTGTAAACAAACACGCACCTTTCCGGCAGTTCAGGATAAAGGGCCGTGACAGCCCCTGGTTTACTCCTGAACTAGCTGATCTCCTACACTGGAGAGATCATCTTTGGGCCGCAGCAAGAAAATCACACTCAGACACTGATTGGTTGAAATTTCGGCAGCTAAGGAATAAATGCACAACTGCCATCAAAGCCGCAAAACGTAACTACTTCTTATCTCAGACCTCCAAAAATCTAAATGATCCAAAAAAATTCTGGAAAACCATTAAATCTCTCTCAGGCACCCCCCAATCATCTGACCTCCCATCACAATTTCTTGTTGACTCTGTTCCTGTGTCAAATAAGCACGAGATCCTGAACTGTTTCAATAAACATTTTGTTGCTTCTAGTTCATTATTTGACACAGTTACAAACGGAAAATCAGCCACTTTATCTAATAATCAAACTTCTACAAATCAAATCCCTTCTACAAGTCAACCATCTGTTAATCACACCTTCTCTTTTTCTCCGTTCTCAGTCAGTGAGGTAAATAAACTGTTAAATGATCTTGATCCAAAAAAATCTGCAGGTCCAGATGAACTTCCACCTTATTTCTTAAGGCTGGCTGCTCATATCATCACAGTCCCTGTGACCCACATCTTTAATCTGTCCATAAGCCAAAACACCATTCCGGATGCTTGGAAAACAGCATTTGTTCTTCCTTTGCTGAAGGGAGGTGACCCCACCTCACTGAACAATTATCGACCGATCTCTAAACTCTGCATCTTAGCCAAGGTTCAAGAAAAACTGATAAACTCCCAGATCAAAAATTATCTGGACTCATTTAACATCTTACCTCTCCATCAATCTGGTTTCAGGAAAAAACACAGCACAACAACTGCTTCTCTGAAGGTTCTGAATGATGTTGTTGAAGCATTGGATGCTAAGGACTATTGTGCTGCACTTTTCTTAGACCTGTCTAAAGCTTTTGACACTGTGGATCATAACATCCTGTGTCATAAGCTCTCAGAAATCGGTTTCTCTGATCACACCATCGGTTGGTTTTCTAACTATCTTTCCAATCGGATGCAATGTGTTCAACATAACGGTACTTCTTCCAGCTATTTAACAGTTAAAAATGGTGTACCACAAGGCTCAGTTTTAGGACCCACTCTCTTTACAATCTACATAGCTAATGTAGGTCACTGCATCCCTGATGCATCCTTACATTTCTATGCTGATGATACAGTTGTTTACTGCCGAGCTAAAACAGTTGCTAAGGCTTTCCTGTTACTGCAATCTGCTTTTGACATCATCCAGTCAGATTTGTTCCGTCTCAAACTTGTCCTAAATGCTGATAAAACAAAAGGGATGTTTTTTTCAAATAGGAAGGCGGTTCCAGCAGATCCTCCTCTGATTTTTTCTTCAAATGGTGTCCCTATTGAGTTTGTTGATTCCTATAAATATCTGGGTATCCTGATTGATTCACATCTCTCTTTTAAACTCCACGTGGAAAACCTAGTGAAGAAACTGAAAGTTAAACTGGGTTTCTTTTTCAGAAACAGATCATGTCTATCACTGAATGTCAGGAAACGCCTTGTGTCTGTGACTTTCCTTCCCTCCATTGATTACGGTGACATTCTCTACATGAATGCTCCTACAAGCACCCTGCGGATGTTGGATGTTGTCTATCATGGTGCACTAAGATTCATAACTGGTTGTGATTATCGTACCCACCACTGCACCCTGTATTCACTGGTTAACTGGACATCATTAACCTCACGCAGACTCTTCCACTGGTACATTTTCATCTTTAAATCACTTCTTGGTCTGCTGCCCTCATACATCTCCTCCTACATGTCTTTGCGTGAGTGCAGCTACAGTGTGCGCTCTCAGGACATGATTACCTGCAGTGTTCCGTCAGTGAGGACTGAACTTGGAAAAAGGGCCTTCTCCTACTCCGCTCCTGCTTCATGGAATATCTTACAAAAAGATCTGAAGCTCTCGACCTTGACTTCTCTAAATGGTTTTCAGAATCTGTTGGAATCCTGGCAAAAACCAATGCAGATCTGTTCCTGTCTTTGATTTTATACGTCTACCTTATAATGTTTTGCTAGTTTTTTGATACTTTGTAAAAAAAAAAAAAAAAAAAACTTTCTTTTGTTTTTTTTCTCTCTTTTGTTTTCTATTGTTTATTGTTTGTTTGTTTATTGTTTATTGTTTAAGGAAATTATACCACTGCTGTTCATTGTTCTTTAGTTTTAGCAGGTCGCTTTCGTAAATGAGCCCTTGAGGTTCAAAAGATTTACCTGACTAAATAAAGGTTGAATGAATGAAAAAAGTGCCGCTCATTAATTTAAAAAATATATAAATAAATAAATAAAAAAGAAAAATGTTCTGACCCAAAGTGTGGACTAAGATCAAACTATATTAACATAAAGACATGGTCAGACATGGTCAGACATCATTATAATGTCAATTTATTTATCATTAGCTGATGTTAAAAAAAAAAAATTCGTTACGGATTTCAAAATAATAAATGATTAACCGTTGTTTTGGGAGCTGGTTTAAAGGGCTCTGATTGTGCACTGAATTCATACTCATTCCGAGTTATGTCAGCCTGCACGGGAGAGACCCCCCACGATAGAAGACTCGTGGGGACTTTTCTCTTCCTCCTAGACTCCTCAAAGAGTCACTTTGTTTTGGAAGTCCTACCTGTTGTCTGTTTTTTAGTCTCATGTTTTTTGTTTGTGATTTTTATATATGTTTTATTTTTGAGTCATTTTGTTTTGGAAGTCGTTCATGTATTATGTTTTGTAGTTTTAGGCTTTTCTTTTTTGTTAATTGATTTACTGGTATCGTCACCTTGGATGTGTATGTCAAAGGGATTTTTTCTTTTAAGGAGTTATGATCCAACAGCAATATAAAATTATATCTATTAATGTTCACGGGTTACAGAATCCAATTAAAAGAGGTAAACTTATAGCTAAAATGAAGAGAGAACAGCAACAAATAATATTCTGGCAAGAAACGCATTTAACAAAAGAGAACCATGAAAAATAAAAAAAAAGGTTTTAAAATGACATTTTATTCTTCCAATCCAAAGGCACACACGAGGGGTGTGGCTATATTAATAGCAAATAATGTGGACTTTCAGGTGTCCAAACAAATTACAGACAAAGAAGGTCGTTTTGTTTTGGTGAGGGGAACAATAGACTCAAAAGAAGTAACTCTACTCAATGTATACAGACCCCCAGGACATGATAAAACTTTAATTGATAAAATATTTGATCTCATATTGACTGAAACATCTGGTGTATTGATAAGTGGAGGTGACTGGAATGCACAACTTCATCCGTCCTTGGATTCCTCAAACCCTTCAAAAAAAATTAACCCTGAATCTATGTATATAAAAAAGATGATTAAAAAGACTGGTTTAATAGATGTCTAGAGGGATTGCCATCCACTAACCAAAGAGTACACCTTCTTCTCTCATCCCCATGGTGTTTACTCAAGAATTGATTATTTTTTCATATTTAGAGCAGATAGATATAGGGTATTAGATTGTAGTATTGGTACTAGGGATGTGTCAGATCATTCAGGGATATATTTGAAAATATGTTTAGATTCTCACCCTAAGTCAACAATATGGAGATTTAACACATCTCTGCTAATTGATAACGAATTTGAGAATTTTATTAACAAGGAATTTACGGACTACCGTACTGTACTTAGAATTTAATAACAGTAATGAATTATCACCAAGCATATTATGGGATGCAGCAAAAGCAGTATTACGTGGGAAAATTATAATGTGGGCATCAAGGAAGAAAAAAATTTGGAGCAGGAGCATATTGAAACCAAAGACTACCCTATTAAAGCAAATTGCCACAATAAAAGCGGAACTTAATAAGAAACTTGATGATAAGGTGATACTTAATCTTAAATACATAAAACAAACTTACTATGAGAATGGACCTAGAGCAAAAAAGCTAATAGCCTGGCGACTAAAACAACAACAACTAGATAGATCCATTTTTAAAATCAAAAACCCAATTTCTAATCAGATGAGTTTCTCCCCAGACGAAATACATAAATCATTTGAAATATATTATAGGGAATTATACAGTCAACCTAATTTAACTGATCTTTCCTCAGTAAAGCAGTTTCTAGATGGTTTAGACTTACCATCAATTGGAACAGAGCAAAATAAATGGATTTCAGCAGATATAACACAGGCAGAGGTTGATAAAGCCATCTCAAAAATGAAAACAGGCAAGTCACCAGGAGGTGACGGTTTACCAGCTGAATGGTATAAAAGGTTCAGGAGAACTATAATGCCTTTGTTGTTAAAATGTTTTAATTATGTGCTTAAAGGAGGTGAAATCCCTCCATCATGGAAACAAGCGATAATATCTGTTATACCAAAACCAGGAAAGGATAAAAGTGAGTGCAGCTCATATCGGCCCATTTCGGTTTTGAACATAGACTATAAAATATTCACCTCTATAATTGTCACTAGACTAGAAAATATTATTCCCGAACTGATTGATACAGATCAGACAGGATTTATTAAAAATAGACGCACACAGGATAATGTGAGGAGAACGTTATATTTATGCGATATACAGGTAGTCCCCGACTTACGAGCGAGTTCCGTCACTAGGGGGCGCTCGTAAGTCAAAAATTCGTAAGTAGGATCACATAGTAAAAAAAAAAAAAAAATTTTTTTTTTTTTTTTTTTTTTTATAAATGAATACATGTACAGTACTGGACAGTCACCAAGCACTTAGCCTATCCTAACACAGTTTTTAAAGATGAAGGAATAAGTTGAATTGTCTCCCTTTCACATAAAGGGAGCAAGCTCCCTATGGAGCCTGCAGGGAGGAGGGAGACAATTCAACTGACTCCTTCATCTTTAAAAACTGTGTTAGGATAGGCTAAGTGCTTGGTGACTGTACAGTACTGTACATTTATCTATTTATTAAAAATATACAGTATATACAGTATTTTTATTTTTTATTGTTTTTTATTTATTAATAGATAAATGTACAGTACTGTACAGTCACCAAGCACTTAGCCTATCCTAACACAGTTTTTAAAGATGAAGGAATCAGTTGAATTGTCTCCCTCCTCCCTGCAGGCTCCATAGGGAGCTTGCTCCCTTTATGTGAAAGGGAGACAATTCAACTTATTCCTTCATCTTTAAAAACTGTGTTAGGATAGACTAAGTGCTTGGTGACTGTCCAGTACTGTACATGTATTCATTTATAAAAAAAAAAAAAAAAAAAAAAAATAAAAAAAAATATTTTTTTTTTTTTTTTTTTTAATGAGATGCATGCTCGTAAGTCCGGGACCTCGTAAGTCAGAGCGCTCGTAAGTCGGGGACTACCTGTAATGAAAAGAAATAAATTGAAATCTTTAGCAATCAGTTTTGATGCTGAAAAAGCTTTTGACTCTGTTAGATGGGAATATTTATATCTGGTCCTACAGCGGTTCGGCTTTAATAATACAATTATAAGTTGTTTAAAATCAATATATAGTTCACCAGAAGCCCGGATCAAAATCAATGGTGGCCTTTCAGACACATTCCCTCTGGGACGAGGATGCAGGCAAGGATGTCCTTTGAGTCCAATTCTTTTTGCTCTTTTTATAGAACCACTTGCTCAAAAAATTAGGGAGGATTCAGAAATTAAGGGAATTATATTTAAGGGAAAAGAATACAAAATATGTTTATACGCTGATGATGTTCTGGTGACACTATCAGACCCAGATGTCAGTCTTCCGAACCTCATGTCTTGTCTCCATCAATTTGGACTTTATTCAGGTTATAAATTAAATATTGGGAAAACTCAGACATTATGCTTCCACTACTCACCCAGTGAGGATATTAGTAATGTGTTCAAATTTAACTGGAATACAAAAACCTTGAAATATTTAGGTATCAACATTACTAGAAACTTAAATAAAATATACGAAGCTAACTATGGTACAATGACTAATAAAATAAAAAGCAACCTGGACAGATGGGCTCCCATGATGCTCGATTTGTATAAACGAATAGAAATTATAAAAATGATTATTTTACCTCAACTGTTGTTCTTGTTTCAATCTCTAGCAATAGAAATTCCTAATAAGCAGTTTAACGAATGGAACCGCATGATTTCCAGATTTATATGGCAGAATAAGAGACCAAGGGTACGTTATAAAACGTTACAACTACCTAGAGATAAAGGAGGGATGTCACTCCCATGCCTGGAAAACTATTACAGAGCAGCACAACTGCAATTTATGGTTCACTGGTGTGAAGAGGGATATGAATCAAAATGGAAAGAACTAGAGTTAAGTCAAATAGACATCCCCCTGCAGGCTCTGCTAGGGGATAAACACCTTAAAACCATATATTCAGAAGAGTTGAGCATCTTTACAGAAGTCCCCCTCAATATTTGGTTTAAAGAGTTCCGCAATCCACTTTTAGAGAGGAAAATTAGGTTATTAAGATGGATAGAGCATGATATGGGCTTCGTACCAGCACAACTTGATTCAAAATTCAAACAATTAACCAGAAAAGGGATTACATCATACTGCATGATTTCTTCTGGAACTACTTTGGACAGTTTCCAACAATTGCAAGAAAATTTTGACCTTGACAAACAAGATTTTTTTAGATACTTGCAACTTAGGCATCACTTTGAAAAGAATATTAAAATACCGGAGAATTCTGATATTGATTTTATTAACATTTTCATTGATGCGTACAAAGGTAAATCTCTTAAGAAGAGGTTGTCAAGACTATATCGGTGCCTAGAAGCCAATAAAAAACATCAACAATATACATTAAAAAATTATGGGAAAAGGAGGCAAAAATAGTATTGACAGAAGTCGAGTGGCTAAACATATGCCAGATTAACGCCTCCACCACTAATTTTCTGGGACTGTCCACTGATTTGTTCTTACTGGTCACTGATCATTAAAGAGATAAAAGTAATCCTTGGTTTTGAGATTGAACACAATTTCAAAACCATATATTTAAGTAACTTACCAACTGAACTCAACACTGGGGATAAGTACCTGTTGAAAATATTACAGGTAGTCCCCGATTTACGAGCGCTCTGATCTACGAGGTTCCAGACTTACGAGCTGGCGAATTTTTGGAAAAAACGCAAAAAATACTGAGTTTTCATGTGTTTTTTCACCACAGTTCGTTAGCTAAACATGTGGACACACGTTTCCGATCATTTTTATGCACTCATAAGCAGTTTTTTGATGAAAAACGAGTGTTTGTAGTCGCGCTAGCGAAACCGTTCCAATTTACGAGCGAAATTCCGGACTTACGAGAGACATGGCAACCGTTCCGAAATACGAGATTTCCGGTTTACGAGCGCCTCGTTGTAACGGATCTCGCTCGTAAATCGGGGACTACCTGTACTGATAGCAGGAAAGAAAACAATAACAAAAAAGTGGCTTAATGAAAGCCCACCGACATTGAGAGAGTGGTCAGCCACAGTAGACGAAATATGTGAAATGGAAATGCTTACCTTCTATATAAGACTTCAGGAAAACAAATTCAAAAAAATATGGTTGAAATGGTTAACATACAAGGACTCGAGTTCAAGTTGAGTACCACCTCTTCATCACAAGATGTAGTGGTAGGTCTTGGGTGCTGTAGGGCTCTGCAGGACTTGACAGACATGAACTGATACTCCCACCTGCTGGACTATGACTCCTCATGGATCCTTAATAATCTGTGACCTGTTAAATAATTCTGTGACCTGTCAGCTGTCAATACTATATTAATTTTATTTTCTTAAGCGGCAATGATATTTCCCTCCCTTGGTGACCTTTTATTTTCTTTCTTTTCTTTTCTCTTTTTGTTGTCGTTGTTGTTGTTGTTACGGTTTAACTTTGTATAAAAACTATTAAAAAAAAATAAAATAAAAAAAAAACAAGGTTCAAACTTAGATTCAGAGATTTAAAAACTCCTACAGTTTGTGTTATTGCTCTGGACCGATCTGAATCATCTGATGAAGTAGTTTTAATGCAGCTGCTGTTTCTTCGTTCACGTTCGGATGACATAGTTTCCAGCGCGTTCACGTTAGACGTGTTGCTGCTGCAGAGTCTTCATGAAACAACGTCCACACCGCTTTGGATGTGCGCTCGTCTTTTAACAAGAAATCCATAACGTTCCCAAACAGGAGACCACAGCGAGAAGCTAACGGCTAAATGCTGCGCAATAATAGCTCCGTGCTGAAACGCGCCTATGAATTATAGTTCCGCGGTGCATATATTCCCCTTGTAAATAAAGTGGACAATATGGAGAGGATTGCTAGACAAGAAAACATGTTGATATCGGGTTTGGAAGTTAAACCCAGGTCCTTTCCTAAATCCGAGAATGCGATGCATCAAGACCTACAATCCCTGGAAAAACAAGTGGTAACTTTTTTACAGGATAAAAACATTAATATTACCGAAGACGATTTATCAACGTGCTGAGGTCGTGCTGAGGTGCTGAGGTCACCGAGGTGGTTAAAAAGCTCCGCGGTGGCAGGGCTCCGGGGTTGGATGAGATTCGCCCTGAGTTCCTTAGGGCTCTGGATGTTGTGGGGTTGTGTTGGCTTACGCGACTCTGCAATATCGCGTGGACATCGGGGGCAGTTCCCTTGGATTGGCAGACTGGGGTGGTGGTTCCCCTATTCAAAAAGGGGGACCGTAGGGTGTGTTCCAACTATAGGGGGATCACACTCTTAAGCCTCCCTGGTAAGGTCTATTCAGGGGTTCTGGAGAGGAGGGTCCGTCGGATAGTCGAACCTCGGATTCAGGAGGAGCAGTGTGGTTTTCGTGCTGGTCGTGGAACACTGGACCAGCTCTACACCCTCAGCAGGGTCCTGGAGGGTGCGTGGGAGTTTGCCCAACCAGTTTACATGTGCTTTGTGGACTTGGAGAAGGCATTCGACCGCGTCCCTCGGGGGTTCTGTGGGGGGTACTCCGGGAGTATGGGGTACCAGGCCCATTGATATGGGCTGTTAGGTCCCTGTACGACCGGTGTCAGAGCTTGGTCCGCATTGCCGGCAGTAAGTCAGGCTCGTTTCCAGTGAGAGTTGGACTCCGCCAAGGTTGCCCTTTGTCACCGATTCTGTTCATAACTTTTATGGACAGAATTTCTAGGCGCAGCCAAGGTGTTGAGAGGATCCGTTTTGGTGGCCTTAGAATCACTTCTCTGTTTTTTGCAGATGATGTGGTCCTATTGGCTTCATCAGATCGTGATCTACAGCTTTCACTGGAGCGGTTTGCAGCCGAGTGTGATGCGGCCGGGATGAGGATCAGTTCCTCCAAATCCGAGGCCATGGTCTTGAGCCGGAAAAGGGTAGCATGCCCTCTCCGGGTCGGGGAGGAGGTCCTGCCCCAAGTGGAGGAGTTTAAGTATCTCGGGGTCTTGTTCACGAATGAGGGAAAACTGGAGCGTGAGATCGATAGGCGGATAGGTGCAGCATCCGCAGTGAAGCGGGCGCTGTACCGGTCTGTCGTGGTGAAGAGAGAGCTGAGTCGAAAGGCAAAGCTCTCAATTTACCGATCGATCTACGTTCCCACCCTCATCTATGGTCATGAGCTTTGGGTTGTGACCGAAAGAACGAGATCTCGGATACAAGCGGCTGAAATGAGTTTTCTCCGCAGGGTGTCTGGACTCTCCCTTAGAGATAGGGTGAGAAGCTCAGTCATCCGGGAGGGACTCGGAGTAGAGCCGCTGCTTCTCCACATCGAGAGGAGCCAGTTGAGGTGGCTCGGGCATCTGGTTAGGATGCCTCCTGGACGCCTCCCTGGTGAGGTGTTCCGGGCATGTCCCACCGGGAGGAGACCCAGAGGAAGACCCAGGACGCGCTGGAGGGACTATGTTTCTCGGCTGGCCTGGGAACGCCTTGGGATTCCCCCAGAGGAGCTGCTCCAAGTGGCTGGGGAGAGGGAAGTCTGGGCCTCCCTACTTAGGCTGCTACCCCCGCGACCCGACCCCGGATATCCACCCATCCATCTATTTTCTTCCGCTTATCCGGGGTCGGGGTCAGACCCCGAATAAGCGGAAGAAAATGGATGGATGGATGGATGAGATGGATGGATAGATTTATCAACGTGTTACACCTTGCCAAATAAATCTAACAAGAACAAACCAGCTATAGTTGTTAGATTTATTAGCAGGAAGGTTAGGAATACTGTGATAATGCAAACAAAAAAATTAAGTGGAACTCAAGTCTACATTAATGAACATTTAACAAAAAAGAATAGCCATATTGCAAGGGAAGCAAGGTTGTTTAAAAAACAACAGAAAATAGTGTCGACTTGGACAAAAAATGGCAATGTTTGGATTATAGCACAAGAAGGACAATACGCCAAAATAATAAAGGATGTGAAGGAATTGGATAAATTTGGATAATCTAAGTGAAATGGATGGAAGTATCAGTCGTGGAAGGAACATAACTGGACATGATGTTGAATGAAGATTATGATCAAAAAATTTATAATGTCAATGACGAGATTGTAACAGAATTCTTTCCAACTGTGGATGTTTGTGACTATTAAAAGGTTAACAAGTTTCAAGATTTAAGTTTAATTAAGCCTGGACTATCAATTATTCATTTCAATAGCAGAAGTTTAAATGCAAACATTTCTAAGATATCGGATTATTTAAAACGATTAAAATCAACTTTTACAATAATAGCATTATCAGAAACGTGGCTTAATAATGAAACTGTAAATAATGCCTACATCGAAGGTTACGAATTATATAATAGGAACAGAATTACCGTAATAGGAGAGGTGGTGGGGTGACCCTTTTTGTAAAAAGTGATATAAAATGTAAACTAATTGATGAAATGTCTATAGTTGATGACGAAATTGAAATAACTGTAGAAATAATAACTAATAACGATAAAAACATAATAAGTTGCGTTTATAGGCCACCTGACTAATATTGAATCATTTACAGAGAAAATCATAGAAGTATTAGAAAAGGGTTGTACAAAAACGATGTTTATTTGTGGTGATTTCAATATCGATCTGGGGAGTTTAAGAAGTTCTCATATTAGTACTTTTGTTGATTCGATGCATACATTAAATCTGTATCCATTGATTTTGAAACCTACAAGGATTACATCGCACAGTGCAACAATACTGGTTAATATTTTCACAAATACTTTAAATGGGGATGTGGTTAGTGGCATTCTAATGACTGATCTTACTGATCATTTACCAGTTTTCACAATCTACAAAAAAATCACAGTAAAATGAACAAAATTGCTAGAAAAAGTAAAATTATAAATACATCAAAAACTGCTCTAGATAAATTAAGTGTTGAACTAGCAAATCAAAATTGGGATAAAGTTTACGTGGAAGATGTAAATAAATCATACAATGACTTTATGAACATTTTGGAGACATTGTATTGTAAAAATTGTGTGTTAAAAAATTATACTGAGAAGAAATCTATGGATCAGAAATGGATGACTTAAGGGTTTAAGAAATGCATGTAAAAAGAAAAATTATTTGTATTGTATTTTTTTGAAATGTAAAACAAAAGAAGCTGAAAACTGATATAAGAAGTACAAAAACAAACTAGTGGGAATTCTTTCTTCTTTCGGCTTTTCCCTGCGTTAGGGGTCACCACAGCGATCTAGTCGCACGAAGATTTGGCAGTTGTTTTTACGCCGGATGCCCTTCCTGACACAACCACAGACCACCGAGCAACCACAGCCCTCTGTGTGGAGTAGAGAGCTGATATCTAGGGTTCCCGGGGGAGCAGATGGTGTGGGTTAAGGGCCTTGCTCAAGGGCCCAGAGTGGGCAAATGAGGGTGGAGACAAGTGTGACCGCTTCACTTATCCCACCCACATCTTTGATGTTGTCGGTACCGGGGCTTGAACCGGCGATCTTCCGATCACAAGCGCACCTTCTTAACCTCTGCGAATAATAAGGAAAAATAAGAAAGATTATTATAGTGACTTATTGAATAAATGTAATGGGGATATGAGAGCAACATGGAAGGTTGTGAATAGCGTCGTGAAAAAACAAGTTGTAAAACAAGTAGTTTACAAAATTTTCTCATAAATGATAATGAAACTAATGACAAAAATGAAATTGTTAATGGCTTTAATAAATACTTTGTGGATGTTGGAACAGACCTGGCCGCTAAAATACCGAAAATTGACAATAGTGTGAACTACTTAATTGAGGGTAATGTAAACAGTATGTTCTTGAAGAAAACTGATTCTGAAGAAATTGTGAATATTGTAATAAGTTTGCTGACAAGAAATCTAAGGACTGGCTTTATATGGACATGACGTTTGTGAAAAAAATAATGAGTTATGTAATTGAACCATTCACATATATGTATATGTAATTTGTCTCTTTCGTCCGGAGTATTTCCTGATCGCATGAAAGTGGCTAAGGTGTTACCTCTTTTTAAAAGTGGTGTCAAATCCGAGTTCAATAATTACAGACCAATATCATTACTGCCACAATTCTAAAAGATATTGGAGAAACTGTTTGTTATCAGGTTGGATCAATTTGTTGAAAAATTTAGTATTCTCACAGATAATCAATATGGATTCAGAACAGGGAATTCAACATCCATGGCTCTGATGGAGTTAATGGAATTAATAACTACAGAGGTGGATCATAAACAGTATTGTGTGGGTGTTTTTGTTGATTTAAAAAAAGCGTTTGATACAGTTGATCATAAAATACTCCTTGACAAGTTACATAGATATGGTATTGGAGGATTGGCATTGAAATGGGTTTGTAGTTATTTGAGTGATAGGAAACAGTTTGTGCAAATGGATGAGGTGAAATCTGAGCTCAGAACTATTACATGTGGAGTTCCTCAGGGATCGATACTAGGACCAAAATTATTTCTATTATACATAAACGATTTGGTACAGGTCTCAGGACTCCTGAAATGCATTATTTTTGCTGATGACACCACTTTTTTTGTAGTGGTGACAATATCAAAACTAACTTTGAAATTGATGATGACAGAACTTGATAAAATTCAGACTTGGTTTAAAATTAATAAATTAACGTTGAATCTGGGTAAAACTAGCTACATGATATTTAGTAATAAAAATAAATCGATTGATGTACCTTTTTTAATTGATGGATCTGAGATTCAGAGAGTTAATGAGGTGAGGTTTTTGGGTATCATCATTGATTATAAATTATCTTGGAAACAACATATAAGTTCAGTTAAAACTAAATTAACTAAGTCTATTGCAATATTTTACAGGGTTAAAGATTTATTAAATGATAAGGCACTTTATTTGCTGTATAATACATTATTTGTGCCACACTTAATTTATGGTGTTAACGTCTGGGGTACAGCGTGTAAATCAGTTACAATGCCTATTTTTATATTACAGAAGAGAGTTATTAGAATTATCACCAGAAAGAATTTCCATCATCCATCAAGCATTTTGTTTTATCAAATGAAACTGCTGAAGTTTTATGATTTAGTTGATTATAATATCTTGTTAGTTTTGTACAAAGCACAAAATAATGCACTTCCTTCAAATATTCAAAAATACTTTGTTAGAAGAACGAGTAGTTATAATCTTAAAGGGATGAATCTTTTTGTTAAGCCATATTTTAGGACTAGTTCACGGGGAATATCTACCTTAATTTGAGGAATAGGGTTATGGAATGAACTGGAATCAGACATTAAAGTGACTGATTCAATGGCTGTTTTCAAAAGACTGATTAAGCTTAATTGGTTAAAATTATACATTTAAATGTGTTGGAATTTAAATGTTGTATGTGATGCAGAAGGTATAAAATATATAATATAAAAAAAATTAAATTTAGTTGTTCTTTTCTTGGGAATCAAGTGAGTTGGTTGTATGAAGAGTTTATTGATGGTTGAAACTAAGTTATGGAAATTGTATGAGTTTGTTATATGAATTGTTTATTGGAGTTTAAAGCTTCAGTATGTAGCTTTTTTTATAAACATATTTCTTCACTCTGTCACTACCTCCTGACAGACTGTTAGCCAGGTAATCTCTGGAAAAAAATATATATATATATATTGTCCCCTTGCTTCTCCAGGTGGTAAATAAGCATTTCTAAAAAGAAAAGGTGACACGCCATTTTCCAGCCAATAAAAACAGAGTTTTTAATCAGCCAATAAAGAGCTGCGTTCCAGTTGTCCTCAACAGAGCTTCTCACGCCCCAACCCACGCCCCCACCTGTCCCAGCGCCGCGCACGTTCTCGTTCAAAGGATTGGAAAGCGATGCAGGACTGTTTTGTATGTCACACAAATGTATTAAATTCCCCTTCTTAATCCCTGATCAGGACTTTTTTTTTTTTCCAAAAGTCAAATAATCGCTTCATCCACCGCTCTGTACCGCTCCCTCTGCCGACTGCGATGAATGAGGAAGTGAAATTGTGACGAGTGAATAAAAGTAGGGTTCAACGTGGCTGCCAGAGGCTCTGAAGATTTCCTGGTGTTCTGGACCAGCGCCCCATGGTTTTATTTTTTAGAAGGTTTTAGTAACATATAAACACAGAATATCGCAGCGTCTCCGAGAGACTGGCTGGGGGCGGAGCTGCAGATCTCAAGTTCAACAGAGAACAGACTGTGGCTCCTGTGAGCAGAATGCTTTTCCTTGTTGAAAATGTTTCTAAGTGTTTTGGTCATACAGAAATCGCAGATAGCAGCTTTAAGGGGCAGAAAAAATAAGATTTTTTTCTTCTTCTGCCGCCTTTCATTTTATATGTCTGTTTTTTATTTTCTTCTACTGTATGTATTATTGTTGTGTTTTTATCAAATGAATAAATAAATAAATCAAATCAAATTAATAACGTTTAATGAGTGAAAAAATAACCGAAACGGTACGGTACACCCACGTGTACCATTACATCCCTACTTGGTTCTGGTCCAGTTCTTGGTTCTGGTTCTGGTCCAGTTCTTGGTTCTGGTTCTGATCCAGTTCTTGGTTCTGGTTCTGATCCAGTTCTTGGTTCTGGTTCTGATCCAGTTCTTGGTTCTGGTTCTGGTCCAGTTCTTGGGCTGATTTTTGTTTTTCTGTTTTCAGGTCCGGCTGCTGCAGCTGATCAAAGGTGGAGTTTAACGTTTCATCCGACCCGACCCGGTCCTGAAGAGTTGTTCCAGGTTTTTACCTTGCTTTCTGTTTACAGAACAAAGGTCCCGGAGGAGGAGGAGCAGCAGGAGGAGGAGGAGGAGCAGGATTGTGAGTTTCTCCTCCTGTCTGATGCAGAAAGTGATCAGGTAAGGTAGATCAGTCTGTTCACATGAGGAGGTGCTGTAAGATGTTTAAAACTAAAAATTGATATTTCTGTGAGGAGCAGCAGGAGGAGGAGGAGGAGCAGCAGGAGGAGGAGGAGGAGCAGGAGGAGGAGGAGGAGCTGTAAGATGTTTAAAACTAAAAATTGATATTTGAGGAGCAGCAGGAGGAGGAGGAGGAGGAGCAGCAGGAGGAGGAGGAGCAGCAGCAGGAGGAGGAGGAGGAGGAGCAGCAGCAGGAGCAGGAGGAGGAGGAGCAGCAGGAGGAGGAGGAGGCTGTGTTTGCGGCCCGTCGCATGAAGAAGAAGAAGAGTAAAATGTAAGAACACAGTTTAAATTGAAGTTGAACAGATGATGTCATCACCCGAGCCGGGTCAGAACCAGAACCCTGCTCTGTCCTTCAGGACTCTGATGGACTACGTGGACTCGGAGGCGGAGCTCTCTGGCAGCGACGTGGGCAGCGACGACGAGGAGGGCGACCGAGGGAGCGAGTACGAGGAGGAGCAGCTCCTGGAGGAGCTCCCGTCTGACGAGGAGCTGCAGAACCAGGTCAACAAGATCCACATGTGAGTTCCACCGACCAGAACCTCCAGAGCGGGTCGGGCCCGGTTCACTCCTGGTGTCTGTCTGACAGGAAGCAGGTTCTGGACGAAGACAAGCGCCGCCTGCGTCTGTACCAGGACCGGTACCTGGCCGACGGGGACCTCCACTCAGACGGGCCGGGCCGGGCCCGACGCTTCCGCTGGAAGAACACGGGTGAGCAGAACCTTCAGAACCAACTGGGTTCAGTCCGAGGCTCGAGCTGAGCTCCGGTCGTTGCTAACACTTCCTTCAGCCCTTCACAATAAGAGCGTCTAACAACAGTTTCTGCAGATGAAAAAAACAAAAGTTCTGCCGGGCCGGAGGGACAGTGATGGTTAAAGTTGAAGGTTCTGACTCTGCTTCAGATGACGGGTTCGACACGGACCGGACCGGCGCCGAGGAGGAGGAGGAGGGTGAGGAGGAGGATGTGGACCCGGCTGAGGTCCAGAGGAGGAAGGACCGCCTGGAGAGGGAGCAGTGGCTCCGAGAGCAGGTCTGTGGTCTGTCGGCCGGGTCCAGACGAACCGGACCGGCCCGTAACGGTTCTGATTGGTTCTGTCAGTCTGAGCAGAAGTCCAGGAGCGTGGAGGATCTGGACCAGGAGGAGGAGGATGATGATGATGGTGATGATGATGAGGACAGCCGCTTCATGAAGCTGGCCAAGAAACTGACGAGCAGAACTCTGCAGAGAAAAGGTCCGTTTGGTTCTGATCACTTGACCCGTCCCACTCCATCTGGGTTCACGAGTCGAACGGCAGAACCGGACCTGAAGCCCGCCTCGGTTCTGAACCCATTTCAGAAACCGTCCGAGCCTCAGCAGGTGAGTCCCAGCAGCCGAGGTTCTGACGGGTTCTGTTCAGAACCCCAGGTCCAGTCTGAGCATGGCGGTTCTGTTCCAGGTCCGGAGGGGTTCTCTGCTGGGCCGGCCGCAGGCGGTTCTGCAGAAACTGGCCTCGGTCTCCGAGGGGAACCTGCTGGCCCCCAGGAGCAGCCGGGGCTTCCTGTTCCAGACCCTGTCCCCTGAGAAGGCCCGGTCCGACGGCGCTCAGAACCAGGTGGGTCCAGAACCAACCGAGCCTCCGTCAGGTTCTGTCAGTGTGTTAAACCGGGTCAGCTCAGCAGAGGGCGCTGTGGGACCAGCAGCTCAAAGTACAGCTGGTTCCAGTTGGACCTGCTGAACCGTGATCCGATAGAGAGTTCCAGAACTTCTGACTGGATCTACTTCTGACTCTGGATCTACTTCTGACTGGATCTACTTCTGACTCTGGATCTACTTCTGACTCTGGATCTACTTCTGACTCTGGATCTACTTCTGACTGGATCTACTTCTGACTCTGGATCTACTTCTGACTGGATCTACTTCTGACTCTGGATCTACTTCTGACTCTGGATCTACTTCTGACTCTGGATCTACTTCTGACTGGATCTACTTCTGACTCTGGATCTACTTCTGACTCTGGATCTACTTCTGACTCTGGATCTACTTCTGACTCTGGATCTACTTCTGACTCTGGATCTACTTCTGACTCTGGATCTACTTCTGACTCTGGATCTACTTCTGACTCTGGATCTACTTCTGACTCTGGATCTACTTCTGACTCTGGATCTACTTCTGACTCTGGATCTACTTCTGACTCTGGATCTACTTCTGACTCTGGATCTACTTCTGACTCTGGATCTACTTCTGACTCTGGATCTACTTCTGACTCTGGATCTACTTCTGACTCTGGATCTACTTCTGACTCTGGATCTACTTCTGACTCTGGATCTACTTCTGACTGGATCTACTTCTGACTGGATCTACTTCTGACTCTGGATCTACTTCTGACTCTGGATCTACTTCTGACTCTGGATCTACTTCTGACTCTGGATCTACTTCTGACTCTGGATCTACTTCTGACTGGATCTACTTCTGACTCTGGATCTACTTCTGACTCTGGATCTACTTCTGACTCTGGATCTACTTCTGACTCTGGATCTACTTCTGACTGGATCTACTTCTGACTGGATCTACTTCTGACTGGATCTACTTCTGACTGGATCTACTTCTGACTCTGGATCTACTTCTGACTCTGGATCTACTTCTGACTCTGGATCTACTTCTGACTCTGGATCTACTTCTGACTCTGGATCTACTTCTGACTGGATCTACTTCTGACTCTGGATCTACTTCTGACTCTGGATCTACTTCTGACTCTGGATCTACTTCTGACTCTGGATCTACTTCTGACTCTGGATCTACTTCTGACTCTGGATCTACTTCTGACTCTGGATCTACTTCTGACTCTGGATCTACTTCTGACTCTGGATCTACTTCTGACTGGATCTACTTCTGACTCTGGATCTACTTCTGACTCTGGATCTACTTCTGACTCTGGATCTACTTCTGACTCTGGATCTACTTCTGACTCTGGATCTACTTCTGACTCTGGATCTACTTCTGACTCTGGATCTACTTCTGACTCTGGATCTACTTCTGACTCTGGATCTACTTCTGACTCTGGATCTACTTCTGACTCTGGATCTACTTCTGACTCTGGATCTACTTCTGACTCTGGATCTACTTCTGACTCTGGATCTACTTCTGACTCTGGATCTACTTCTGACTCTGGATCTACTTCTGACTCTGGATCTACTTCTGACTCTGGATCTACTTCTGACTCTGGATCTACTTCTGACTCTGGATCTACTTCTGACTCTGGATCTACTTCTGACTCTGGATCTACTTCTGACTCTGGATCTACTTCTGACTCTGGATCTACTTCTGACTCTGGATCTACTTCTGACTCTGGATCTACTTCTGACTCTGGATCTACTTCTGACTCTGGATCTACTTCTGACTCTGGATCTACTTCTGACTCTGGATCTACTTCTGACTCTGGATCTACTTCTGACTCTGGATCTACTTCTGACTCTGGATCTACTTCTGACTGGATCTACTTCTGACTCTGGATCTACTTCTGACTCTGGATCTACTTCTGACTCTGGATCTACTTCTGACTCTGGATCTACTTCTGACTCTGGATCTACTTCTGACTGGATCTACTTCTGACTGGATCTACTTCTGACTGGATCTACTTCTGACTCTGGATCTACTTCTGACTCTGGATCTACTTCTGACTCTGGATCTACTTCTGACTCTGGATCTACTTCTGACTGGATCTACTTCTGACTGGATCTACTTCTGACTCTGGATCTACTTCTGACTCTGGATCTACTTCTGACTCTGGATCTACTTCTGACTCTGGATCTACTTCTGACTCTGGATCTACTTCTGACTCTGGATCTACTTCTGACTCTGGATCTACTTCTGACTGGATCTACTTCTGACTGGATCTACTTCTGACTCTGGATCTACTTCTGACTCTGGATCTACTTCTGACTCTGGATCTACTTCTGACTCTGGATCTACTTCTGACTCTGGATCTACTTCTGACTCTGGATCTACTTCTGACTCTGGATCTACTTCTGACTCTGGATCTACTTCTGACTCTGGATCTACTTCTGACTCTGGATCTACTTCTGACTCTGGATCTACTTCTGACTCTGGATCTACTTCTGACTCTGGATCTACTTCTGACTCTGGATCTACTTCTGACTCTGGATCTACTTCTGACTCTGGATCTACTTCTGACTCTGGATCTACTTCTGACTCTGGATCTACTTCTGACTCTGGATCTACTTCTGACTCTGGATCTACTTCTGACTCTGGATCTACTTCTGACTCTGGATCTACTTCTGACTCTGGATCTACTTCTGACTCTGGATCTACTTCTGACTCTGGATCTACTTCTGACTCTGGATCTACTTCTGACTCTGGATCTACTTCTGACTCTGGATCTACTTCTGACTCTGGATCTACTTCTGACTCTGGATCTACTTCTGACTGGATCTACTTCTGACTGGATCTACTTCTGACTGGATCTACTTCTGACTCTGGATCTACTTCTGACTCTGGATCTACTTCTGACTGGATCTACTTCTGACTCTGGATCTACTTCTGACTCTGGATCTACTTCTGACTCTGGATCTACTTCTGACTCTGGATCTACTTCTGACTCTGGATCTACTTCTGACTCTGGATCTACTTCTGACTGGATCTACTTCTGACTGGATCTACTTCTGACTCTGGATCTACTTCTGACTCTGGATCTACTTCTGACTCTGGATCTACTTCTGACTCTGGATCTACTTCTGACTCTGGATCTACTTCTGACTCTGGATCTACTTCTGACTCTGGATCTACTTCTGACTCTGGATCTACTTCTGACTCTGGATCTACTTCTGACTCTGGATCTACTTCTGACTCTGGATCTACTTCTGACTCTGGATCTACTTCCGGCTGGATCTACTGCCGGCTGGATCTACCGTATTTTCTGGTGTATAGGTCGCACCGGTGTATAGGTCGCACCATCCAATTATCACCAATAGATTGGAAAAATCCCTAGATAGGTCGCACCGGTGTATAGGTCGCACCTACGTTTAGCTCTGCTGCAAATGTCTGCCACAGGAGCGCACAGCATGGCTTTTAAGAAGATTAACACTTAAAAACAATTATTTGTTTGATAAAAATTATAGCAAATATGTGTCTGAGCTGAACTTTTCCTTAATAAATGAACGTAATTGTGAAATGAGCTGGATTTAAAAATTTGTTTCGCCGAAAGTGATAACAAGCCATATATAGGTCACACCTGTGTATAGGTCGCAGGCCTTGAAAAAATGATAAAAAGGTGCGACCTATACACCGGAAAATACGGTACTTCCGGCTGGATCTACTGCCGGCTGGATCTACTGCCGGCTGGATCTACTGCCGGCTGGATCTACTGCCGACTGGATCTACTTCATGCTGCTGGTTCTACAGAGGCCGAGTCATTCATTTATGAATAAAAATGATTTATTTATTTATTCGTCTTCATCAACATGTTAGCTGTTAGCATCAATGTAAACATCTGGAGTTAGCACAACAGCTAAGTTAACATGTTAGCTGTTAGCATCAATGTAAACATCTGGAGTTAGCACAACAGCTAAGTTAACATGTTAGCTGTTAGCATCAATGTAAACATCTGGAGTTAAGTTTCATGTGTTGTCCTCAGGCAGGTAAGAACAAGACATGTCCCACAAAACAAGGAGCAGAGAACATGCAAACATCACGTCTTTAACACATGAAGTTACAATAAAGACATGAGAAACTAGACTAAGTCATGTGCACGTGACGTGCACGTGTGGTTAGTTTTCATCCAAAGAGTTTAAAAAGTGGAGCAGGTGTTCCTGCTGGTTCCTCTGATGGTTCCTCTGATGGTTCCTCTGATGGTTCCTCTGATGGTTCCTCTGATGGTTCCTCTGCTGGTTCCTCTGATGGTTCCTCTGATGGTTCCTCTGATGGTTCCTCTGATGGTTCCTCTGATGGTTCCTCTGATGGTTCCTCTGATGGTTCCTCTGATGGTTCCTCTGATGGTTCCTCTGATGGTTCCTCTGCTGGTTCCTCTGATGGTTCCTCTGATGGTTCCTCTGATGGTTCCTCTGATGGTTCCTCTGATGGTTCCTCTGATGGTTCCTCTGATGGTTCCTCTGCTGGTTCCTCTGATGGTTCCTCTGATGGTTCCTCTGATGGTTCCTCTGATGGTTCCTCTGATGGTTCCTCTGATGGTTCCTCTGATGGTTCCTCTGATGGTTCCTCTGATGGTTCCTCTGATGGTTCCTCTGATGGTTCCTCTGATGGTTCCTCTGATGGTTCCTCTGATGGTTCCTCTGATGGTTCCTCTGATGGTTCCTCTGATGGTTCCTCTGATGGTTCCTCTGATGGTTCCTCTGATGGTTCCTCTGATGGTTCCTCTGATGGTTCCTCTGATGGTTCCTCTGATGGTTCCTCTGATGGTTCCTCTGATGGTTCCTCTGATGGTTCCTCTGATGGTTCCTCTGATGGTTCC
>JBBPBX010035964.1:0-17028 GCA_038048925.1 Garcialebias charrua | reverse complement strand
AGACGAAAAAACATTGTCATTCCTTATGTTGCTGGAGTCTCAGAGAATTTCAGAAGGATTTTCAACAAACACAACATCCCAGTACATTTCAAACCCAGCAGGACTCTCAGACAGAGGCTGGTGAATCCTAAGGACAAAACACCCACACACAAACAGAGTGGTGTAGTGTACGCAGTCCAGTGCAGCGAGGACTGTCCAGACCGCTACATTGGAGAAACTAAGCAGCCCATCCACAGACGAATGTCCCAACACAGGAGAGCAACCTCCTCTGGACAAAACTCAGCTGTTCACCTACACCTCACGGACAAGGGTCACTCTTTTGAGGACCAGAATGTGCACATTTTGTACCGAGAGCACAGATGGTTTGAGAGGGGTGTGAAGGAAGCTGTTTATGTTAAGAGAGAAAAACCTTCTCTTAACAGAGGAGGAGGTCTGAGATTTCAACTTTCTAAGACTTATAACTCAGTTTTGGGGCTGATTCCCAAACGTTTTACACCGGATGGGAGCAGAGGTGTCTTGTCTGTGAATTAGACTAGCAAAGTTTTTTGAGAAACCTCTGTTGTTGGTTTGTGAGGGTGTTTTTGTCAATTTACATACAGTTGTGTGTCTTCTGTCAGAGACCTCAAGGGAACTCCCTACTGTTAAGGTGTGATCTGTCAATTTACATGTATGTGTTACCTCAGTTTGAAATTTACATACCCGGTATGTTGGTGCGTGACTCCTAAGACTGTTATAACTCCACGCGCACACAGTCTGTTTCATTGAATTGATAAAGCTCCTCGGATGAGAAGCGAAACGTCTTCTGTAACAAATAAAGTCCAGTTGATCTTGTATTGAACGCCTTTTTTGATTTTATCATGTCCTGGACGACTGAGAATCTTCACCAGCATAGTTATTACCGGAGATGGAGATTTTTTATACAACACACAAGTGGCAATCATTTCAAATGATTGCCACTTGTGTGTGACTCGGTTCTCGTTCATTTTAAGTTACCCTCTGTGGCACCATGCTAACTCCAGGCAACAAAGCCTATTTTGTCTTTTCAAAGTAACAATGAGACATACAGTTAATTGGTCAATGCTAATATGAGAGAGGGGACCTCAAATATTAACTGATAAAAATGTAAAAAAAAAAAAAAAAAGTTGCTACATGATAAAGTTTTCTTTATTCTTTTTCAGCTCATATGAACATCTCATGCAGACCCACATGTCTTCTACAAATGATTGCCACTTGTGTGTGACACGGTTCTCGTTCATTTTAAGTTACCGGTACCCTATGTGGCACCATGCTGACTCCAGGCAACAAAGCCTATTTTGTCTTTTCAAAGTAACAATGAGACATACAGTTAATTGGTCAATGCTAATATGAGAGAGGGGACCTCAAATATTAACTGATAAAAATGTAAAAAAAAAAAAGTTGCTGCATGATAAAGTGTTCTTTATTCTTTTTCAGCTCATATGAACATCTTATGCAAACCCACATGTCTTCTACAGACAAGTGCCTTTTTCAACCATTTTCATTTCATTTTCACTTTTAAAAATATGAACCATTTTCAGTGGTTAGTAAATAAGTATTTTCAAACTATTTACATGACATGTTATCAAATAATTTAAAGGAAATTACTAAAAAATGCATGTAGCCTTGAGGCAAAATTGTACCGCAAAGAAATATAAGACCACCCATACATACAAAGTGGAAAAACAAGCAGGGTAAAAAAAAAAAAAAAAAAAAGAAAATCTATAATAACATGCTGTTTACATTTATAAGTAAAATAAATATAATTGTACATATATGTTTGTGCTTTGAGAAAGATTTTTCAGTATGGGAAAATTTATTTAACATGCTGTATGTGCACACGTATGACACTTCAAAAAGGTTTGAATAACAGGTGGCACTGTCAGTTGATGAACAAGGATGAAACATCATTCAGTGATGAAGAAGATGAGGTCATAGTCACAAGTGATAGAGAGTGAGTGACAGAGGATGGAGATATATATAGTATGTACCATAGAAGGTTAGGGAGACATTTAAAAGATTTATATCGTTCATGAATGCCACATCTCTAGTAGTAGAAGCTGAATGTCATTTACATTATATATGGAGTGTGACATCTTACAATAGTGGATAGGATTTTGCACAATTTTCCTAGTTTTGATGAAAGTGGCTACAACATTGTCATTTCTCAACACATAATGAGTTTAGTTTAGTGTGGCATGAAAAGAGGTGGTGATATGAATCTCGTCAAGGAATGTGTTCCAGAATTTGTACCTACACCTTCAGTTTGGACAGTGTCTTGACCACCCCTTGACAGAACAGAATATGTCTGTGTCATGGAGGTTAACTCATTCAACCTTTAAACAGATAAGTCACATTGAGCCTCGAAGACTCATTTACAAGTGAGATCTGTCGGACAGACAATAAAAGTGGTGAAAAATGACACACAGGGTTTGGAGACAAAAAAATTCCTAACACATTTTTGACCTTTGCTTGAAGGTCAAAAATGTGGTAATGAAAAAAATCTCGCACACAAGCACATAATAACGCCGACATTACGCAGAGGGCAGGGGAAGGGACTCAAAGGCGGTGAGTAAGCCAGTCCATAGAGGCACTGCAGAGTTCAGATAGAATCACTCAGTTCATATTCAGTACCGTACTTTCCGGCTGAAGAGTCACACCGTTCTATATGTTGCATTAGTCCAATTATGTCCAATAAAGTAGAAAAATCCATAAACGTGTCACACCATCGTATACGTCACATCTATTATTCGTCAACGCTGACGCGTCGCGTATGTTACGCGTCAGCGGTGACAACCCGGAAATGGCCATAGGAGCGTGCATGGTAGGACTTTAACAAGATTAACACTTAAAAACAATTGTTTGTTTGCTGAAAATTATAGCAAAGATGGTCTGAGCTGAACTTTTCCTTAATAAATGCACGTTATGGTCAAATCAGCTGAATTAAAAAAAATAGATTTGCTACGTCGGTGCTGCGAAGCGTGCATGCGCTGCGAGTGGATACGCTTCATTTCTTTAAAATTTAACAAGATTAACACCTTAAAAATATATATGTATTACAATAAACGTATTGAGGAATTAGAGAAATCCATTAAACTATTAGAAGATCTACAAGGAGAGGAAACACAGCAAAAGCTACGCAAATTAAAATTAGAACTAAATGAATATATTGATAAGAAAAATAAATTCTTGATACAAAGACTTAGATTAGATAATATTGAATACGGTAATAAATCAGGGAGCTTTTTAGCTAATCAACTCAAATTAAACAAAGAAAAAACATCTATATATGGTATTAAAGATAAACATGGAAATATAATTCATGATGAGGGAAAAGTAAACGATGTTTTTAAAGATTTCTATAAAACTCTATACACTCCTCAAATAGATCCATCTAATGAGGAAATTAATGAATTCTTGGAGAAAATAACACTTCTGTAATGGACCTACCCAGGGTCAAATTAGGGTCTTTGAACTGTCCAGTGATGACCTTTACTGACCACTCAGTAAAGCAAGACATTTACTACAAAATCATTCATTTAGCTATAATCTGATAAATATAGTCACCAAAAGAGACTATTTCTATCTTTGATTTTATTCTAATGTGATCAAAAGAATAACTTTCGTCATTTTCATGATGTGTGCTTTTAAGCTGTGTTATTCTGTGAGAGTTAAACTGTGTTCACTGCTGTGTTAAAGGGAAATATCGGGTCACAGAGACCCGACTGTTTTGTTTAGAAATAAGAAGACAGTTTAATCAGTTGTTTTTCATGAACAAGGCTCCAGCTTTCTCTGTCTGTTCCTAAACATTTCCCTCTGCTGCTGGCTTGTAACCTTGGGTTTGATAAGGCAAGTGAACTCCTCTCTGTGTTCCTGTCTTTTTAAGTTCTAACTGGGCGGAAACGCTTCAGTCTTTGAATGGACAGAGAGTTTGAATGGACGGAGACCTGAAAGCTCTCTGCCTTGCAGCTGGTCAAGCTTGGTCAAGAGCCAAAGACTAACTTGTCAGCTAGAACTGATGGACGCCTCCATCCAGTTCCCCGAGCAAAAGCTCCAAAGTTCCTAATGAACTTTCTTTGAGAAACATCTCTTCTTGAAGTCAGAGGCCTGAAGCTGACATATTCTCTGATGACCAACGCGGAAGCCAGGAGACGTTGAAACGTAAACTAAAACCAGTTTTGGACGTGCTGGGACTAAAGGACTCTGTGCATCTGAAGGCTGGTGTCTTCCCTCTTACCGGGCTGTCGTCAAAAGGTAAAGGGCTGTTTACAAAACGTACTTGGATTTTAGCAGAAGTCGGATGAGAAGTGTCACTCTGGTCTCATGCTCAGGATAATTTTCTTCTTAAATCTTTCCTCCTATTTCTTTTCCCTCTCAACCTAAGCTGGAAACTATATTTTTAAGCTGAAATGCCCCTCAGACTAAATATGTGTAACATCTAGTATTTATGTCTGTTGTGTTAAATCAAGTGTGCTGACGTATTTGAATTGAAAGAAAGTGAAATCATGTCAATCAAGTGTAATGGTGTTAATTTAGTTGATTTATTTTAAATAAATGATAGTGTCTCTTTGACATATCAAACTAAGTTAACGTGTCCATTGTCACTTAATGGCTCTGTTTATTTATCCATCATAAAGACCACAGAAATATTGGGTAAACTGAAAAAGAACAGAATCCGTGAACATTTACTATTCAATCTGAATAAGTAAATTAATTAAGATAAAGAGGTCAGTATTAATATTGACCTCCTCATAATTCTTACATCTGGTGGCCTCGTACGTGGTTCTGAAAGTTTATTGATATCTGTGGTCTCAGTCATGAACTGTAACGTCATGTTTGCATAAGTGGATCCAAGTTTTAAACTCTGAGGATAATGATTTTGGCTGGAAGTGTTCAAAGCAGGCAGATTCTGCATGTTTTTATCATTTGAAGCTGTGAGATTATTATTGTTTCAACTCTGTTAGACGCTGTTGGAAGCATTCAGGTGAAGTTTTGTCAGCCGTGGTCTGTGGTGGTTCTGGTCCTGGTTCGGTCCAGTTCACGCAGACTCCTGTACAAAGCTTTGTTTGACCGCCGAGTCAAAAGCCTGAAAGCTAATTTAACATCTACAAGATTGCTGTTGTGGTATTTTACATTTTAGAGCAGGTCAAAGAAGCATATTACTGTTAGAACGTGTCGGATAGCGGTTCTGTTCAGACCCGAGTTTCTGATCCACGACAAAGTGGACCGGAACCGACCTTGACGCGCTCCGAGAGAGTCCGTGTTTGTTCAACAGCTGCAGTGCTGTGTTACTGAGCGTAACTAAGTTGGCCTGTCTAGGTGTGTTCGCCGCATGTTTCAGAATTTTGGGAAGTTATTTTGTAGCGTTTGAGTTGTTTTAAGAGTCTATAAAGTTGTGGTCTGCTGTGCAAGCTAACGTTAAGAAGACGTGTCTCATGTCCGTTTATGAGCTGTGATTGGATGAAACGAGTGTTGTGTGCTGTCAATCACTCTTGTGGCGAACGCTGATTCGCTGTTGTGTGCTGTCAATCACGTCGCACGCCGTTGCGACCAACCCACTTTGTCGTCATTTCCGGTACTTCATTGGTCGAAGGTAAAAAACTACGTTTACCATGAATGCTTGGAATGAACTACAACCGCTGTGATTGATTGGTTGACGTCACGTATCTGTGTAGCGAGCTCCGCCTCGCTCAGCACAGCAGAGCTGGTGACGCGCTGCGTCGACCCGCCTATTTGTGTCGTCATTTCCTGATGCACTTTGAGTGACAAGCAGACGCAGTTCACACACACACGGTGAAAAGTGGTTTCACTAAAAGTTTAAAAAACTCAATTTAAGCCATCTAAACTGTCTAACAACATAAATTTGTCTCTGACAAGACCGCAGTTCGAGCGTTTATCACGAACACACTAGAAACTAACTCTAAAAGGTAGTTTTAGTTTAAATACTGAATGAAAAATTTAGTCTCCTCGTGACTCGAAGCTGCCCCCTGTTGGTTAAAAGACGTTGACAGATGAGTTTTCTCAAATACATCATGAGAAGTCAGCATTTTTATGAAGAATTACCAGCTTTAAAATTGTTCTGTACACAAACAAAAACTCCTGTTTATTCTAAATACAAATTTTAGAATAACAGAGGTACAGACAAACAATTTATGCTCATTTTAAATACTGAAGAGATTTAAAATAACACTCAAAAGGGAATTTTTATTTGATTTTCAAATTAAATAAAAAAAAAAAAATGATGGAGAACAGAGCATTTCCACATTATGCTCTTCACATCTCTGAATTTTAAACAGAATTGTTGTACATCTGTACACTTTTAGTTAAAATTGGCATTTTTAACGTTTTTCTGTGCACAATCATTACTGTACTGTACTGTTATGCTGAGCGCACAAACACTCGTTTATTTTAAATAAAAAATTGTTTGAAATAACGAACAGAACGTCCTTTTTCGCTCCTGATAACTGTCAAATGCAGTACAAAATCAGTTTCACTGAGACTGCAAGACATCTTTTTAAAGGCATGCTCAAGCAGCATCCTGTCACATTTTAGTGAAGTCATTGCATTTAAGTCAGCCCTCTTTTATAAGCGTTTGAGTAAGAAAAAACGGAAATCAGGCTGCTTGGGTTAGTTAGTAACTGTTGTTTGAACGTAAGTTCTATTTTAAAGTTAACACTGCAAGAGTGCATTTAACTTTTACAAAGTTCATTGAGGGTAAAAACCTGATATAAGGTACCTATGAATACTTATTACACAGTGAAACACGTAAACCTCAGCTGATTAGTTTATTTGACTCAGTGCTACATTAAAAGTGAATATTTATTTGCAAACACTAACATGAGAACAATCTTTTGATTTTTTTCACACAAAATCAAAACTAAAAGATGGGAGATAACAATTATGATCAAGCTTTACAGCTGCTCACAGCAAAGCTTGAATCGTTAAGGCTTAGTAACATTCGCAGAAGAGAAACTTTTCAACAAGAAAAACTTAAGTTAAAACGTGAGATCAAACGAATTCAAAACAAAAAGATGGGAGATAACGATTGTGATGAAGCTTTACAGCTGCTCACTGAAATACTTGAATTGTTAAGGCAAGATAACATTCGCAGAAGAGAAAATTTTCAACAAGAACAACTTGAGTTAAAAAGTGAGATTGAGCAATTAAAAATAAAACGGCGTGCTATAAATGGTTTTGATGTTCGTCAACTCCCTGACCCGATCTGGTTAAAAACAAAACCAGAGCGTGAACTACATTACCAAGACAAGGTCAAATCCCACTCGCTGGAGCTGGAAGGGACAAGTTCATCAACTCCCTCTCCTAAAAAAGGCGAGAAGAAACATGTTTTTCGAACTAACAAACCACGACAAACTGATGCCCGCTGGAACAATGAGCCGGAGTGGCTCAGACAAGACCCAGAGTACATAAAACGATTTCAAAGGACGAGCACACGTCCTGTCCCTGCACCTCGGACGAAGCTGCCCGAGATAAGCAAAAAACCACAAACGGTGGACGCCCGCTCTTTAAGTGACCCTCCGCGGTCTACACCGAGCAAAGGTCCTGCCCCTGCACTGCGGACTGGACAGTCCGGGAGTAGCAGAAAATCACAGGAGTTCCAGAAAAAAGGCAACATACCTCTATGCTCTGAGGAGATAGTGGACATAAGTTGGTTGTTTGAAAACTTGAATGATACAGAGGATGACCGAACTGGTACATTGAGTGACCTTGTCTTTGATAACTCAGAGCACATGGATAACTCAGAGCACACAGTTAGTGACAACAATAGCAAACGACAAAGAGAAAAACTTCTCAAAAAAGGCCTTGAGCTACAACATCAGTTTAAACAATCAGTGATGAAACAGTGCGCTGTAACTGCTGTTGAGGCTCACATGCAAAACAAAACACCCTCTGAGGTGTGCCCAGGTCAAAAGGTCGTATCCCAGTCGCAAAAAATAGGCGAGGTTCTCTCTCCTATAAAAAGCGAGAATAAACACCGTCGTCTCAGAGGTCCTCTGACCTCAGAAGAGGCAGAGAACATGCGTCGGTTGATAAAAGAGTGGGATGATACTAGCGAGAATGAACACTATCGTCTCAAAGGCCTTCTGACCTCAGAAGTGGTGGAGAACACGCGTCGGTTGTTAAAAGAGTTGGATAATACTAGCAAGAATGAACAAGATTTTCAAACTGACATACACCGAAATGTTGGTACCAGTTGGAACAGTGACTCAAAATGGTTTAAAGGGAGCCCCGCCCCTGAAGCACCTCAGATTGAAAAATCTGAGACAAGCAACGAACCACAAAAGGTAGGTGTTCACTCTCTAAGAGACCCACAACGGTTCAGATCGAACCAGATGGGTGAAAACCAAGGTCAATCGGTGGGTGGACTTCAAAAGAAATTGAAGGATGAGGACCTATACTCATGTAACTATGCGTCGTCCCAACAGCCACCCCCGAGCCTTGGAACTGCACCTCCCGCGCCTCGAACAGAACAGTTCAAGACAGGCAAAGAGTCACGAATGTCCCGGAATAATGGCCCAACACCTCTATGCTCGGAAGAGACAGAGGAAGTAAGTAGTTTGTCAGTAGATTTGAATGTTACGGTGCTTGACCAACCTGATACAATGAGTGGCGTTATCATTGATAATGACACTATCAACATTGACCAACCTGGAGCGATGTGTAGCACTGTCTTTAACAAAGACTCAGAGCACACAAATAACTCAGCACACACTACTACCAACATTGCCAGAGTCACACGTGAACAGAAACGTGGGCCAAGACCTGTGAGGTTTCTGTGTAACTTTATACAAAGGGGGGTGGCTAAGAAAGCTTACCTGCCTATCACACTGGAAGGTGTCCTTGAGCGTGAAGCCCTCCTGGATGGTAGTGCTGATATAACCATTATGTCGGCCAAGCTGTTCGAGGAGCTGAGGACCGCCGCTAACGGTGTTGACAGGCAAATACCCTTTGAGAAATGTGCTATTGAGCTACAGGGTCTCGCAGAGACGAGAACAACCCTAACAGCTATGGCTATGGTTCACATGCAGATTGGCGAAATGACACTACGCCACCCGGTGTACGTGTCTAAACTTGACTCATTCCCATTTTTGGTTGGCCAAGATTTTATAAACCGCTTCAACGCGATTATAGATTATGGTCGACGGAAAATGTGGAGCACAGTGAGAAAACCCCTGCCAATACAGGTGCTTCCTAGTTGCGATACAGACTGCCTAACCGCAGGTACCGCAAAGGACACACGGGACTGCTCATCCGAGGACGAGAGCCCGGTAAGTGAACCTTCAACTACAGGTGAGACAGAAGAGACCCAAAAGTTGGACCAATCTCTGGCCCAACAAGAGAACCTCCTCTGTGAGCTGACACATTCAGCACTCCCTGACCACTGCCTACCACAGGTAGTGAGAGGTGGTGAGATCCAAGGATCCCACACCGAAGACGCTGTACTGTCCTCTGAGACAGGTAATTCGGCAATCAACCAAGCTTTCAATGAAACCTTGGTTCAAGGGCATCTGAGTCCAGAAAATGACAGTCAACCAAACGCTGACAGTCACTTGGACATCATTGTTGCAGATTACGAGGACCCCTCATCAGACATGAAGGGGGCAAACTCACATTACCTACCACAGGTAGAGAAAGGTGTGGAGATCCAAGGACCCCACACCGAGGTTGCTGTACTGTCCCCTGGGACAGGTAAATCGGCTATCAGCCAAGCTTTCGATGAAACCTTGGTTCAGGGACATTTGTGTCTAGAACTAGTCAGAAATGACATAGTTTTTACAGACTCAAAGAGCCTCTCTTCAGTCAAGAAGTGGGAAGACACACACAACGACAGTGACCCGTCGCAGTCTGTACAATCAGACACACCAGCGATTGCGCCGACAGTTGTGACACACCTGAATTACGCGGAAAGAGGTAAACGTAAGAAGATACGTTGGCCAAAACCTAAACGATTCCTGTGTACCGTCTTCTCTCAGCTGCGCGAACAGCTTAAACTAAACGGTGGCATCCTAACTTGTGCCCATGGACGGACGTCCTCACCTGTGCTCGTGGTCCCCCATGACCAAAGGGGGGTGATGTTAGGCCATGCCAAAGACAAAGATTTGAATGTACACCTCAGAAACACTTTTGCTTTCGCCCAGAAAAACCTGGAAAGATCTGCTGAAGGACGTAAGGCGTACTATGACCAAAAGGCCTCTCACAATGAACTCCAAGTGGGAGACAGAGTCTGGTACTATACGTTCGCCCCAGCAACCGGGAAAGGAGGGTCCGAGACCGGAACTCTCGCCCGCAAACTAATGCCCAGGTGGACTGGACCTCATCTGATAACAGACAAAGTGTCCTCAGTCGTCTACGAAATCAAAATCAGCAAAGGCCGCAAAGAGCCAATTGCTAAATGGGTACATCGAAATCAGATCAAACCTTACAAGGCGTTCAATGACTCCACAAAAGACAAAGATCTCACAAACACACCGACTTCATGGGATAATAAGGTCGTCCAAACACAAGTTAGTAAATAAACTAATCAGGTTTAAACTACCATAATTCCCACCCTATAAGTCGCATTGTCCAATTTGAACTTAGAAACGCTAAGCCTAAAACCCACAACAAAAAACTAACCTTAACAACCGTTTAAATCCACGAGATTTAATTTGACCTCGGTCATAAAGTTGAGACCTGTTTTTCTTGTGTGTTGCACTTTGGAATCTGACGACAAGAGTGTGTCGAAGCAGTGAAACGTTGTTTCCTTGTTGTTTAGTCATTACTGTTGTCATTAGTTGAGATACTGTTTGGTTCTGAACACTCCCAGCCAAAAAGGTTTTGTATTAACATTGGTTAATGAATGATATGGATTTAACTATGCCAACATGCAGTTCGTTTTGTTAAATCTCAATCGTCGAAGAGTCAATGTAGTTTAAAGCTACTTAAGGTACAATAAACTACACTGGTCTCATAATTTCTAAATTGAACCGATTCGATCGTTTCTATTCTAGATTGTCTATTTATTTTGATGAGTCTCGCCATAGACTTCAAAATTTATTAGGAATACCAAATCCTACGTCGTTCGTCTAAAAGACAACAGACATTTAGATCAAACTATATTTCATTTTTATTTTAGTTTAACCTAAACTAAGTAATGAATGGAGGAATAGTTTGGAATTAGAGGCCTTCGTTACAGAAGCCCTCCAAAATTTTATAGGTACAAATCCCTATATCTAATTTTACAGAATTGATCCACCCCTTAATTGGTAATTGTAGCTGATCTAAACCATGATAGCTTACATACCAGGTGCATATAGGTAAGGCTTAATGTAAAATCCCAATCATAAGCCCACCTTAAAAAACCACATAATTGCATGACACATAGAACCAGAGTGGCACTGACTGGAAACCAACCAGCCACCAACCATCGATGTGGGGACCTGCAGCTCCAACGCTTGGTCTTCAACCTTCGTCCAAGGGCCGCCTCCTCTGCGTCAATCGAGGGATCCCCTCTACATGCTGATTATGAAAACAATTGGTGCTGATCAATCAACAAAGCTAATCGTTGTGGAATTACTGCTATGGAATTACCGCTGTGGATTATAAGACTTTGTTTCCCAAAGGATCACAGACTTTGTTTTCCAAGAGTTAACAGACTTTGTTTTCCGAAGGATTAAAAGCTTTTCGCAATGGGATTACCTCTGAACAGTATGGAATTTCCAAAACTTTATGGGATTATAATTTTTGATTTTTCTTTTCCACTTGCTGGATTACTTCAAGATCAAAGACAGTTCAAGGTTTCCTTTCGTGTTGGACCCCATCCCCAAGGACTGGCGATGGCTTCCAAAAGGGGGGAGATGTAATGGACCTACCCAGGGTCAAATTAGGGTCTTTGAACTGTCCAGTGATGACCTTTACTGACCACTCAGTAAAGCAAGACATTTACTACAAAATCATTCATTTAGCTATAATCTGATAAATATAGTCACCAAAAGAGACTATTTCTATCTTTGATTTTATTCTAATGTGATCAAAAGAATAACTTTCGTCATTTTCATGATGTGTGCTTTTAAGCTGTGTTATTCTGTGAGAGTTAAACTGTGTTCACTGCTGTGTTAAAGGGAAATATCGGGTCACAGAGACCCGACTGTTTTGTTTAGAAATAAGAAGACAGTTTAATCAGTTGTTTTTCATGAACAAGGCTCCAGCTTTCTCTGTCTGTTCCTAAACATTTCCCTCTGCTGCTGGCTTGTAACCTTGGGTTTGATAAGGCAAGTGAACTCCTCTCTGTGTTCCTGTCTTTTTAAGTTCTAACTGGGCGGAAACGCTTCAGTCTTTGAATGGACAGAGAGTTTGAATGGACGGAGACCTGAAAGCTCTCTGCCTTGCAGCTGGTCAAGCTTGGTCAAGAGCCAAAGACTAACTTGTCAGCTAGAACTGATGGACGCCTCCATCCAGTTCCCCGAGCAAAAGCTCCAAAGTTCCTAATGAACTTTCTTTGAGAAACATCTCTTCTTGAAGTCAGAGGCCTGAAGCTGACATATTCTCTGATGACCAACGCGGAAGCCAGGAGACGTTGAAACGTAAACTAAAACCAGTTTTGGACGTGCTGGGACTAAAGGACTCTGTGCATCTGAAGGCTGGTGTCTTCCCTCTTACCGGGCTGTCGTCAAAAGGTAAAGGGCTGTTTACAAAACGTACTTGGATTTTAGCAGAAGTCGGATGAGAAGTGTCACTCTGGTCTCATGCTCAGGATAATTTTCTTCTTAAATCTTTCCTCCTATTTCTTTTCCCTCTCAACCTAAGCTGGAAACTATATTTTAAGCTGAAATGCCCCTCAGACTAAATATGTGTAACATCTAGTATTTATGTCTGTTGTGTTAAATCAAGTGTGCTGACGTATTTGAATTGAAAGAAAGTGAAATCATGTCAATCAAGTGTAATGGTGTTAATTTAGTTGATTTATTTTAAATAAATGATAGTGTCTCTTTGACATATCAAACTAAGTTAACGTGTCCATTGTCACTTAATGGCTCTGTTTATTTATCCATCATAAAGACCACAGAAATATTGGGTAAACTGAAAAAGAACAGAATCCGTGAACATTTACTATTCAATCTGAATAAGTAAATTAATTAAGATAAAGAGGTCAGTATTAATATTGACCTCCTCATAATTCTTACACTTCCAAAACTAGATATTAGTCAATCATCAAAACTAGACTCACCATTAACATCAGATGAGCTCCATGAAGCAATTAAAAGCATGCCTAATAAGAAATCTCCAGGTCCTGATGGATATCCAGTAGAATTCTATAAAAAATTCTGGGATATACTGGAACCGATATTTTATAGAGTGCTACTTGAGTCAGAAGAAAATGGCAGGCTACCAACACATATGAATTCAGCCAACATTAGTCTCTTATTAAAACCAGGCAAAGACCCAGTATTACCTACCAGTTATCGTCCAATCTCTCTTATTAATGTTGATGTTAAAATAATTTGTAAAGTCTTATCTAAAAGACTAGAGAAGATAACTCCTGTTATTATACATTCAGACTAAACCGGATTCATAGAAGGAAGACACTCAAACACAAATACACGTAGATTATATAATGTAATAGAGTATTCGTATTTTAAAAATATTGAAACAGCTATTTTTTCTTTAGATGCTGAAAAAGCATTCGATAGAGTAAATTGGAATTTCTTATTTGCTACCTTAAATAAATTTGGATTTGGGAATTACTTCATTAACTGGTTAAAAATATTATATAGCTCACCAATAGCGTACGTCAGGACAAATAATCAATTATCTTCAAGCTTCTGTTTACAGAGGGGCACCAGGCAAGGTTGTCCACTTTCACCAGCATTATTTGCTATTTTTATTGAACCTTTAGCAGCAGCAATAAGGCAAAGTGCTGATATTAAAGGCATAAAGGGTAGAAACATAGAACATAAAATTAGTCTTTATGCTGACGATGTTTTGCTTTTTCTTGAGAACTCAGGAAACTCAATATCTAATGTTATCAAATTAATAAACTCGTTTTCAAAAGTTTCTGATTATTCTATAAACTGGACAAAGTCTACAGTTCTTCCAATAAATTGCGTGTTTAATAATTCTCTTAATGAAAGACTACAATCAGGTAACATTAAATATTTAGGTGTTAATATCTCTCCTAAATTGGAGGATTTAATAAAATTAAATCATATCCCACTATTAAAGAAAATTGAAGACGATCTTACTAGATGGAGATCTCTACCCATATCACTTATGGGAAGAGTTGCCTCAGTAAAAATGATGGTGCTGCCGAGAATAAATTATTTATTCTCAATGATTCCAAATAAACCTTCAACTGAATGGTTTAAGTCCCTGGACTCTTCTATATCTAAATTCCTTTGGAAAAATAAAACTCCACGTATTAGTTTAAAAACATTACAGAAATCTAAAGATACCGGAGGATTAGAACTTCCAAACTTTTATTACTACTATTTAGCCAACAGGTTACAATATATATCAAATTGGTTAAAACCGAATGCATTAGATGAAACTTGGATAGATATAGAACAAACTTTATGTAATAATATTAGGATTTCGGATCTACCATTTATTAGTATCAATATAAAAAAAATGTCTGCTTTAAAAGTATCAGTATTAGCTCATCTCTGACAGCATGGTGGGAATATCTGAAAATGACAAAGTCTTCACTACTCCCATGCAGACATACGCCTCTCTGGAACAATCCTGACATTCAACAAGAAAATAATATGTTAAATTTCCCAGGTTGGAGAATGAAAGGAATTGAATGTCTGGAAGACATATTTGAGGGTATAGACTTTATTCCATTCAATAAATTAATAATACAATATGACATTGATAATAAATATTTCCTACAATACCAACAAATTAAGTCTATTGTAAAAAAGAAATTTAAGCTTAATAAAACATTGTTGGAAACACCAACATGTGTGTTAGAGTTCATTAATCTTCAACCCCCCAAATTATTATCTAAAATATACAAAAAACTGTCTAGAATCGATGACTCAATAACACTACCTGTTGAAAAATGGGAGTCAGATTTATCAATCAACTTTGAACAAAAAATTTGGTCTCAAGTATGTCTAAATACTTTTAAATTGACTAGAATCTCCAATTTACAATTAATACAATATAAGGTTCTCTATAGAGTACATTATACAGGTCAGAGAATGTTTAAGATGGGTTTTACACCATCTAACAACTGCTCACAGTGCAAAGGCAATATACCTGATGATTATATTCACGCACTCTGGTTCTGTCCACCCGTTCAGAGGTTCTGGGTACAGGTATGTGAAGACTTGTCTAAATGTTTGAAACTTAATATCCCACTCTCTCCATCTGTTTGCTTATTGGGTATCTTTGAAGATGTTATACTAGAAAAAAATACATCCTGTATGCTCTTCACTGCCTTATGCATCGCAAAGAAAACCATACTCGTAAATTGGAAAAATAAAAATAATCTTAGCATTAATCAGTATAAAAATCTTCTGTTAGATCATATTAGTCTTGAAACAGCATCTGCCGACACATCGGATCAATCTATTTGGCATTCTTTGATCGGCTCCGTTACGTAGTGAGGGTGGGGGTCTGGGATCTGGCCTTGTGGGGCATTGGGGCTGGTGGGGGGGAGGTTGGGGTTTAGGGCGGGGGGGTTGGGGCTGCTTAGGCGGGGAGGACCCTGCCTTTGACCTGGGGAGGACCGGGGGGGTTCTGGGGGATGTCTGCCGGGGGCGGCATGCGGGCCCTCTGGTGGTCGGCGGCGGCGGTCATGGGTCGCCGGTCGGTGACCCGGCTGTGCTGGGGTGGTTTCGGGGTGGGCGCCGGGAGCTTGGGATTCTGGGGGCGTGTCGTCCCCGGGCTTGGGCCTGTGGGGGTCGGGGGTCTTGAGCTCTGGCGGGCGGGTCGCCGGGCTATGGGCTGGCTGGCGCTCTGGTGCCCGGCTCTGGCCGGGGGCCCTCGGCTCGCTGGTGGGTTGGGGGTTCATGTGCTGGGGGGTTGGGTGTCTGGGGGCGTGACTGGTGGCCAATGGGAGGGGGCGGGTAAACCCAGCCTGGGTGTCTAATGTGTTATGTGTTCTGAAAGTTGTTAATATGAAGGGTGGGTGTAGTATTTCTTCTGGGGTGGGGACTAAGTGGATGTCCTTGATGATGGTCTTGGACTATGCTTGGCCGGTGTGCGGGCCCTGGTTGGGGCCTGTTCTCGGTGCTTCCTGGCTCTGTCGGCGGTTGGGCGGGCGCTCTTGGCCGTGTCGTCCATGTGGGATTTTGTGTCTTCTTGGACGGCGGGCTGACTGCGGTTCGCAGGGGTCGTGGCGGCCCTGGTGGGTGTGGGCTGTTGGTTCTGCTGTCTGGTCTTGATTCAATGGCCCGGCAGTCGGAGAGGTGTTTCCTTTGCCTCGCTCCTTGGGTGGACCTTGGCGAACTGGGGGGGGGTACGCAGGGTCAGCGGGGGAGCTGACTCGCTGCGGGAGCACTGTTCCTGCAGATATTTTCTCCCCATCCCTCACCACGCACCTCCGCCCTCTTCATCTTAAATTAATACATGTAGGGAATTTGAGTCTCGGGTGTGCTACAACGGTTTTACATCTCTGTTGTACAGAACCACCTGGGACTCAATTTTATATACACTTTAGACATTCATTCATAAACATCCTCATAAAAGTCACATATAGGGAATGGAGTGAGCACTAAGGTTATGGGTGGCGGGATGACACCACTCTCGCCCCCATGCCTATGCTCACTCAACATTATGCATTTAGACAATAAGGGCCTGGGTTAGAGTTGGAGTGGAGGGGAAACTGGTACAATGCCAGCCTTTGCTCCTTCTCTTTCCTTTTTAAGTACACTTTAGAACAACACTCACCAACAGTACATTTGGGGACGGGGGTGTGTGTGTCGGGGTCTTGATTTGTTAATTTCAATTTTATTTATTTATGTATTTATTTATATATATATATATTATTTATTTATTTTTCTCTTA
>JBBPBX010035963.1:16390-31758 GCA_038048925.1 Garcialebias charrua | reverse complement strand
CAAAATTGACATAATATACAGTCAAATGAACAAGTACATTAAAATATGACAACATATGAAGACTCAGAACCTAATACTGTATATATAATGTTGAAGATGTAATTGATACAATTTTTTTTCCTGTAATAAAAGACAGCGGATGTTATAATGAAGAGCAGTTTAATGACATCAATATGACAAATGGAGGTCTCTCTATTATTCACTTCAATAGTAGAAGTATAAATGCAAATATATCCAAAATAACAGATTACTTAAAACAATTAAACATAACTTTTACTTTAATAGCACTGTCAGAAACATGGCTCAATGATGAAAACAGAAATAATGTTCACATCAAAGGGTATGAATTATATCATACAAACAGAAATAATAAAAGGGGTGGTGGAGTTGCTCTATTTGTTAATAATGAAATAAAATGTAAATTAATTAGTGAAATGTCAATAATTGTTGATAAGATTATGGAAATGATAACAATAGAAATGATAAACAAGAATGATAAAAACCTCAAAAAAGTTGTCTATATAGATCACCAGGATCAAATATAGAAATATTCACTGATAAAATCATGGAGCTATTGGAAAAGAGCTCTGTATTTGTTGTATAACACAATCATTGTTCCACACTTAATATATTGTATGGATGTTTTGGGGAAAGCGTGTAAAACAATTACAAAGCCCATTTTTGTTTTACAGAAAAGAGCTGTAAGAATTATCACTAGAACACATTACTGTCATCCATCAAGCACATTATTTTATCAACTGAAGTTATTGAAGTTCCATGATTTGGTAGATTATAATATTTTATCAGTTATGTATAGGGCTCAGAATAACGTATTACCTTTAAATATCCAAATACAATTTGTTAAAAGACAAAGTTGTTATAATCTCAAGGGGACAGAGATATTTGTAAAACCAAAATACAGAACTAGTTTGAAGGGACGGTCTACTTCAATCCAGGGAATTGGATTGTGAAATGGTTTGGAGAATGAAGTTAAACATGCCAAGTCATTGTACATTTAAGAAAATGATCAAAATTGAATTGTTAAAAGGACCAGAGGACCAGATTTAGCTTTTTTAGATTTTTCTACCTGGATTATTGAGCATGCATCAGGGTGTACTGTAATGTGTATTGGGTTAGTTAGAAAATTAGAAAGAGTTATTTATTTTGTTCTGTTACTGAAGATTAATTTTGTTTGAACTAATTGTTTGAAAAAGGGGCAAATATAATAAGATTTTTTCCTTCTTTATGCTACCATTCATTTTTATATTTTGTATGTTATCGTTTATGGGATTGTTTTGTATTGTATTTTAAAAATGATAAAATTTTATAAATAAATCACAAAGGCAACTACTGTATAACATAACAGGAAGTACAAAGCTCTACTGCAGAAGAACATGAGGTGGTAAGTATGTAACAACAAATTAATACATAATGGGTCAGAAACATACAGGAGAAGGTCATCTGCATATAAGGACAGTTTAAGCTCGACGCCAGAGCGGATGATTCCGTGAAAAGAAGAAAGGGATCTTAGGGCAACAGAAAGAGGCTCAATGGCTAACGCAAACAAGAGGGGGGAAAGAGGGCAACCCTGTCTAGTACCACGCCCCACCGAAAAATAATCCGATTGGATGGAATTAGTAAGAATACATGCTTGAGGAGATGTATAAAGTAGTTTGATCCAGGACACAAACCTCTCTCCAAAACCAAACCTATTAAGAGCGGCAAAGAGATACTCCCATTCTACTCGATCAAAAGCTTTCTCGGCGTCAAGAGAAATGATTACTTCAGGAGACTTGGGGGAATGAGTTGAAAAAATTGTGTTCAATATTGTACGGGTATTAAAAAACAACTGGCGACCTTTGATGAATCCATTTTGTTCTTGTGAGATAATCAGAGGGAGAACTGTCTCAAGCCGAGTTGCGAGTATTTTGGACAAAATCTTAAAATCCACATTCAAGAGTGAAAGGGGTCTATAAGACTCGCAAGCAGTAGGATCTTTATCCTTCTTTAACAGGAGAGAGATTGAAGCTTGAGTCAAGGTGGGAGGTAGCAGGCCACGCCCGAATGACTCATTATAAACCTCGAGAAGAAGAGGGGCTATCTTATCTTTAAATTTTTTGAAAAATTCGGCAGAGAAACCATCCGAGCCAGGTGTTTTACCACTTTGCATATTCTTAATTGACTCTAATATTTCTTCTAATTTAATGGGAGCCTCAAGTTGGTCAGAAATCAATTTGTCTATCCTAGGAATGTCAATATTCTGAAGAAAGGCGAGTAGCTCGTTTGAGTCTGCTTGTAGTTCAGATTTATACAGATCGCAGTAGAATTTTTTAAAGGTGTCACTAATGGAGACAGGGTCTGAGACAAGGTTGCCCGATCGATCCTTGATTTGCGATATTGTGTGAGAGCTAGCCTTTCGTTTCAGTTGATGTGCCAAAAGTCTACTTGGTTTTTCCCCATGCTCATAATAAGTGGCTCGAGATCGGATTAAGAGACGCTCCGCATCAGATGTTGTTAAAAGATCAAGTTCCATTTGAAGATCCTGTCGCTGTTTCAGCAAATCGTGTGACGGATTAACGGCATTTTGCCTGTCAATATTCTGAATTTTTGTTGATATTTCTGATATCTTAGTGCGTAGATTTTTATTGACATTAGCTGAAAAAGAAATAATCTGACCACGAATATAGGCTTTTAATGTTTCCCATAATAGTGAGGGAGAAATTGTATCGCTCTTATTGAACATTAGGAAATCGTCAATTGCTGATAAGATGAATTTATTAAATGGCTCATCTGATAACAGGAGACTATTAAATCTCCAACGAGGACTAGAACGGGGTTTATTTATAAAGTTTATATCAATGCTTAGAGGAGAATGGTCTGAGATAACAATCGGATAGTATTCAGAAGAAGTGACTCTCTGCATTAAAGAGCTGTCAACAAAAAAATAATCTATACGGGAATAGGATTGGTGCACCTGCGAGTAAAAAGAATAGGTCCTTGTTAGTGGATTCTGTGCCCTCCATGGATCTACATATCCATTTTGGGACATAAAATCCAAAATAGATTTAGACATATTAGACTGTGTGCAGGGCCGAGATGAAGAGCGATCTAATGATGTGTTCATAACACAATTCAGGTCCCCAGCTAAAATTAACAGATGAGTGTCAAGATATGGAAGTGTGCTTACTAAATTGTTTATAAAGTCTGGGTTATCAAAGTTTGGTGCATAAATGTTCACTAATAAAACGGGAGTATGGAACAGAGAGCCCGCTATTATAAGAAATCTGCCATTTGTATCCTTCATTATTTTTGATGCTGTAAAATGAATATTCTTATTAAATAGTATGGCAACTCCTCTGGCTTTTGAGTTGAAGCTCGAGTGGTAAATCTCCCCAATCCATGGATATTTAAGCCTGACCTGATTTGAATTTTGCAAATGTGTTTCCTGTAGGAATATTACGTCTGGATTCAGGCGTTTCATATGAGAATATATTTTAGACCGTTTCACCGGATTGTTAAGACCTTTAACATTCCAGCTTAGGAATCTGACAGCAGATGATGTCGAGGAAGCTTTCAAATCAACAGCCATGTGACCTGTTGTTCATAATAAGGGTTGTAAAATATTGCCATCCTTCCCAATCCCCGCCCACACCCCAGGAGAAGAAAAAAACAAACAAAAAAAACAAAAACAAAAAAAAACAAAAAAAAAAACAACAAAAAAAAAAAAACACCTCGCACTTGGCCCTTCCCCAGATGAAGGGACTGTGCAGACTCCAACAGGAGTCACTAGAAAACTTGTCCTTACGGTCAAATGGCACCACATCACAACCTGTACCAGGTGACTCCCACAGAACTAGCTAAATGAAAAGAAAATTTAAAATATGTAATAGGCACTAATCTGGAAGAGCAAGAACTCTTTAAAAAACAAACAACAAAAAAAAAACAACAACTAAAAAAGCAGTGATTGTTAATAATAATAACTAATAGTAATAACATTCCCCAAATGCGAACCAAAGCCCACCATATAATCCAAAACATTAAATCCCTAAATGTAATTAAAACACACTGATTATAATTCTAAACATTAAAACCGTGAATGCAAACAATACACAGTAATTATAATTATAAACATTAAATCCGTGGATGCAAACAAAACACCCTAATTATATTTCTAAGCATGAATAGTAATAATAACTAATAATACTAACGTTCCCCGACTATGAAAAAAAATAAAAATAAAAGAAGAAAGAAAAAAAAGCTGGCTAATTATATTTCTAAACATTAAATCCGTGAATGTAAACAAAGCACTCTAATTATGTTTTTAAACACGAATGACTAACTAATAACTAATAATACTAACGTTCTCTGGGTATGAAAGAAAAAGCACACTGATTATTATTTCTACCCATTAAATCCGTGAGTGTAAACAGAGCACTCTGATTATATTTTTAAAACATGAATAATAATAATAATAGTTACTAATAATACTGACGTTCCCTGAGTATGAGAAAAAAAAAATAAAAATAAAAAAATAAAAATAAAAAATAAAATAAAAAGGCACACTGATTATTATTTCTACCCATTAAATCCGTGAGTGTAAGCAGAGCACTCTGATTATATTTTTAAACGTGAATAATAATAATAATAATAATAATAATAACTAATAATAATAATGTTCCCTGAGCATGAAAGAAAAGGCACACTGATTATTATTGCTACCCATTAAATCCGTGGGTGTAAACAGAGCACTCTGATTATGTTTTTAAACGTGAATAATAATAATAATAATAATGACTAATAATACTGACATTCCCTGAGTGTAAAACAAAGTACACTAATTATATTTCTCATTTTGCAATCGACTCGATGTACACACTCGCCTCTTCAGGGGACGTGAACACTCGTGTGGTTCCCTCATGCGTGATCTTCAGCCGGGCCGGGTGGAGCAGGCCGAACCGAACACCCTGGATGTTGCGAAGTTTGCGGCGACACTCAGTGAAGGCGGCCCGCGCGCGAGCCGTTCTGGCAGTGTAGTCGGGGAACACAAAGATATTTGTACCGTTCACTTTGATCTGCTGCTGCTCCTTCGCTTTCGCCAGGATTTTCACACAGTCCGTGTGGTAGTGTAGCTTAGCCACAATTGGACGGGGCCGCTGGCCTGCTTTCGGTTTGGGTACTGGGATGCGGTGAGCCTGATCCAGCAGCGGGTCTTCCTCGAAGCCGAAGGCCTCCTTTAGCATCCGGGAGACCGCAGCCGTCGTAGCCGATGAAGGGTCATCCTCCGGGACACCGATAATCCGGATATTCTGACGTCGGGACCGGGATTCAAAATCGTCACATTTATCCTCCAGCTGTGCCACCGTCTTCGTGAGGCTCTCGACTTTTTTCTGGAGGCTAACGATGTCATCTGTGCAGGTAGAGACTGACTTCTCCACCTCTGCTACCGTTAGCTTTAGCCCCGTGAAGTTCTCCTGCACTGCAGCTAGCCCCGATGATAGCTCATTTTTGAAGGCGGACAGCTCGGCGTTGATCGACGAGAGACTTTCACCCAGAGCGGCTTGGAATTCTGCTTTAATTATAGCAGTAAAGTCCTCTCGGAGAGCCACCAGCAGCTCCTGTTTGAGGCTGCCGACGTCACAAACTGTAGCGGCAGCTGCTGCATCAGATGAAGGAGGTGACCCAGGATAGCTCGAGGTTCCGCCACGAGGAGCAGGCCACAGGTGAGCTTCGATCGAACTTACTCCTTTAGCTCCTTTAGCAGGCTTTGGTGGCATTTTGGCGATCGAACAGGAGATATGCGTTGAATGTGTAAGTTGTCTGTTGTTTGCGGTCAAAATCGGAAGAAAGTGCCAGGCATTAGTTGGAAAACAGGCCAGTTCCGCAGGAGCGCACCTGAACACAACTTATCCCACCGCCATTCAGCCGGAAGTTCCGTACATATTGCAGTTCTGACAATAAAGTTGACTTTGACTTGACTTTTGACTTGAGAGCTGTGTGGTTGTCCACCAGTGCAGGAGCTGAAAGACACTGTTATTGTTCAATCTGCGTGAACTCACTGACATCAACAGGACTAAGCTCTAAGACCTGAACACACCTGAGTCGATTAAAGCAAAATTTAGAGTTTTATTTTGAAGATTTTACTGCTCCTCGACTCTCCTCGGCCTCACAGACTCTTCATTTTGTTTTTCTGATCAACCTCCTGAAGGTTCACTGTAGATAGGTTCATTTTCGAGGGGAAATAATCTCAAAATTCATTTAAAAAAAAAAAATGTGAAAACAGAAGCAGCGGTTGGAGGCGTTCTGTTTGCTGCTCCGACGCAGCAGGAAGCATCAGGCGGTTCTGGAGGAACCGTCCTGCAGCTCAGACGGATCCATCCTGCAGCTTCCTGCGGTGCGCCGGCCTGTAGCTGTCAGCAAACTCATCGGAAAGCCGTAATCAAACGTGTGTTTTCCTGAAAAACAACATTAATTCTCAGATATGCAGAATCATCTGAACTGAACCAGCTTGTAAACATCTATTTTTAGTCTTTTTTTTTTTTATTAAAAAAAAAAACATCAGAATGAAACTTCACAGACAAATGTTTTTAATTTAGTGGATGAAAAATGCAGATTTGGACCTTTCCATTTGGCTTTCTGGGAATTTATCCTAAAATAAAGGACAGGCTGAACTTTAATGTGATTAACATCCTTTTAAGGCAAACTAAAGACAAAATGATCTTTTATTAAAGCCCAACATCATCCTGAAGAATGATTTGAAGACCCGACTTGTTTCTGTTGCGACATCCATCATTATTATATTCCAGCGAAGGCCAACAGACAGACTTACAACAAATGTACAGTTTTACTTAAAAGAAACACCAAGAACAAAATTAAATTTGACTTAAAAACAGCAGGAAGAGCGAGGGTTTACTGAAAACGACGTGTTCACCACATCATTAAAACTGTTTATTCCCAGGTCTGTGTATTTACAGTATACTCATCTGAAAGTTACCTTGAATAAAACTCATCTGTTTGTGTCAGTAAATGATCACCTTCAGTTGTTCAATAAATTAAAGACCTGTTTTAAAACGAGGACTTTTTACAGCTTTAAATGTGAAACGTGAGACAAAAATCTCCAACAACTTTCTTCTCGAAAAATAAACCAAAATGTATTTTGTTAGAATCCAAGCTGACATTTTAAAGTGTAAACTGTAAAAGTAGAATAATATATAGGCTACAAAGATGGTTGCCATGGTGATTGCCGCCTTTTTCTGGGAACCAAAAAGAGGGAGGGGCTTCCCACAGCAGCACCCTCCAGAAAACGAACAGCAACACAAAAGTAAGCCTCAGACAAACGGTCTTTGTGTGAAAACTCAAAATCCTCCTGACCCGTGAGCATCACAAGGTTCTGATGGTACCACAGGTTCTGTGTGATGGTTCTGCAGGGTTTGATGTAGGAGATATGACATGTTAAGAGGAGCCTTCTGTTCCTGTTTGGGAGCTCAGATGCCGTGAAAGTCAACGGGAGTTTGGGTTTGTGACCTCTGACCTCTGGGTGGAGTCAGCAGACACTCTAGAGCACATATGTCAAAGTCAAGGCCCGTGGGCCAAATCTGGCCCGCAAATTAATTATCTATGACCCCCTGGATGATATTTAATTACTATTAGAAACGGCCCGCAGGCCACAGCCGCCCGCTGGTGTTTTGCACGCACCAACACTACATTCCCCACAATGCAACGGTAGTAGGGATGGGGCCGATCCAATCCGCAGTCGTGTCTCATGAACCCAGAGTAATAAGACCCGCCTCACGTCACATTCAGGAAATCCATTCCATAGTTTGCAGCCAGCTAGAGCGTGCAGACTGAGTGAGTAGCACTTTAGCTAACAGCTAGCCAACTTTTCATCGTAGCATGTTGGCTGTGTGGAAGTATTTTACACTAAACACCACAAGACAGCAACGTGCAATGTCTGCAGAGCCATAGCGCCACGTTAAACTGCGGTCAAGTTAGTTTTACGTTGGACATTCAAGCTCCGGAGCTTCAGCGGGACGCCACTCTCGCTGAACCGAAACAGGGAGACCGACCGCGGCCAGCTGCGTCCAGTCCGACCCGCTGTCTGACCGTCTCGTAGGAGGGACAGGCGGAGAGCGGCTGACCGAAATCAGAGTGCCCGCCCCGGATTGAACAAGAAAAACACACCGCTGAAGCCACGGAGCTCAAATGTTCACAGAGAAGTTGCTAAACTTCATCATAATTAATGACCAACAGCTATCAGCTGTAGAAAATGAAGGATTTCACAGCTTGATACTTGCAGCCAACAGTAAACAATCATAAAAAAGCATATTAATTAAAAATCATAAGAAAACTGTATTAAAAAAAACTAAACGAAACATAAACAGCTACATTATAAAACAATGTAAAATACTAAAAGCAGGAACATGTCTGTGTTGATTTATGCCAAGAACTTAGCAGATGTAAAGCTATTTAATATTTTATTTAATTCATTTATTCATTCATTTAAAAGAGACGAAATAAAACAAATTAATCAAAAAGAAAACATTGAATGAAAAGAGTGCAGAAAGAATTAAAAAAAATTCTTATATCACCCCCTTATAATAAACATTGAACCAGTCCGGCCCTTGGCTTGTAGAAAATTTGTTTTTTTGGCCCTCCATGTATTTGACACCCCTGCTCTAGGGGGACGGAGACCGAAGTTTGGATGAGAAACTTTAGAAAACGTCCAACTTTCTGTGACCCGTTTAAACTCTGAGGGTTCTTCTGTGACGTCTGAGAATGTAGATGGTGTCAGAGGGAGGTCCGAGGTCAGGGTAATCACCTGCAGTGGCCTTTTGGACCACATGATTAGAAAGACAACACACACATCAGAGACCTGCCACAGGGATGATCCCTCTGGATGACAGGACTGCTCCAAAGGTTCCATAAACTGATGCTGATGAAGCTCGTCCTGATGATGGATGTTCTGAACCACCCAGAAGATAATCAAACAACTAAAGAGTTTAAAACCGACTGAATGTCAGAGGCAGGAAGAAACAACGTTCATGTCGAACAGATCGTTCCTCTTGGTGCGCCCACAGGGCATGTCCGTGCAAAGCTCAGTTTTTATCATCACGTGCGTGCGCTCGGTGTCGCACAATAAACCGCCCGGCGACGGACTGTTTGTTTGTGACACTGACGTGTTAAATTCCTCTTCTTCATCTCTGGTCTGGTTCAATGGCCTTTTGTTTTGTTTGTTTGTTTTGTTGTTTGTTTTTTCCAAGAGGTGGGCAAATATGGGGCAAAGATGGTGTAGAGGCAGGGCTGCCGACTTGGGACCCGAAGGACACAGGTTCAAACCCCGGCCCCGGCCACTACACACCTTGGGGTGTCTATGAGTGCACACCTATTTCCCCAGCTCCCCGGGCGCTTTCTATGGCTGCTCACTGCACCACCTGGTGGTGGTTGGGTTAAATGCAGAGACGAATTTCGTCTTGTATGGGAAACATACACAGATGACCAAAATGTGAAAGAAAAAAAAAATCTCTTCTTCCTCCTCCGTTGACGCCACGACTGAAGTTGTGAGAAATGAAGGGATTTGTCACGAGAGAATCAACATCATGTCCAGCGTGGCTGCAGGAGGGTCTGGCGATTTCCTGGTGGTCTGCTCTGATGTGTGGGCTGCAGGGCCAGCGCGTCCTGTTTTTAATTTTTAGAACGTTTAATTAACAACATATAAACACAGAACAGCACTGGGCTGGGGCTGCCAGCTCTCGTTTTTTTTTTTTAACCTGTCAATCAATCCAGTGGGCGTGTCAGCAAATGACCAATCGATGAACTCAATTTGTCCCGAAGGTAAATGCCTCTTGCCTGCGGAGCTGGGCTGCAGCCGCTCAGGGTGGACGCTCGAGTGTGAAGTCTCAACGCTCTGTGGACAGAGCGCACGGTGTCCACGAGGAGTGAGGACTGCTCGAGTCTAAAGCCCGAGATACACTCGAGCGTCCTCACGATACGCCTATACGCAGCGTACGTACGCTGTGGCAAAAGCGTAGCCCCGCGTAGCCCCTCAGGGCACGTACGCGCAAAAGTTTTTTTTTACTACGCATACGCGATGCGCGGTGTCTGAACATAAACTTCCCCGGCGCCGGACTGTTTTGTATGTTACACAAATTAAATAAATTCCCCTTCTTTATCGCTGATCGGGCCTTTTCTTTTGTTTTTTTGCCTAAAGTCAAGTAATCGCTTCTTCCTCCGTTCACTCCATGAATGAAATGAATGAATTCAGGTCCTACCTGGGTGCGCGATGTTTTAAATATCCCTGGTGGGCTGTGTGCTGCAGGAAAAGCACTCCCTGTTATTATTTTTATTTCTGAGAGAACTTTTTACAACATATATAGTAGAAACACCGCATGAACACCGCCGCGGTCTTCACCGAGCTACATGAGCTGGCTGTCAATCATTTCAGTAGGCGTGTCAGCAAGTAACCAATCAGCGAGCTCAGTTGAGTCCCCTCCGTGTGCAGCTGCTCATATTACAACAAGGAGAACGCGAGCGTTTGAAAGCTGATAGTTTCTGACATATGCTGAAGCATATCAGCAAAACACATGCGCACAAAATGTGCGCGTATGGTGGCGTACCTGAGGACGCATGAGTGTATCTCGGGCTTAAGGGAGTCTTTATGGAGCCAAGATGGTGTAGTGGCAGGGCTTCCGACTTGGGACCCGAAGGACGCGGGTTCGCGCCCCGGCCACTACACACCTTGGGGTGTCTATGAGTGCACACCTAATTCCCCAGCTCCCCGGGCGCTTTCTGGCTGCTCACTGCACCACCTGGTGGTGGTTGGGTTAAATGCATAGACGAATTTCGTCTGTGTATGGGAAACATTCACAGATGACAGAAAAAGACATTATTATTATTATTATTATTAGAGGAGCCGACTCTGATCCCAGCTTCAGCTTCAGTGTTCCTGCACTTCTCATAGTGTGGTCTTCGTCTTTGCTGCAATCAAACAGGTTGACACAGACGCCTGAGACCTCCACACCACGTCTAGTCTCCTCCTGGACGTGTCCTGCTGCAGGACTCCTCGTCTCCTCCTGGACGTGTCCTCCTCGTTGGTTTGATGTTTGCAGGTACATCTGCCAGCAGACTTCAGTCACGTGAGGAGCCGTTTGTTCTCCTTGGCAGAACCGGTTGACGGGCTTGCAGCTCGTGCTCAGGCAGAAGCAGAGCTCAGATGTTCCAGGACCGACTGGCAGTGCGGTACCGCTCGGTTCTGTCAGGTGTTCAGTACCGCTCGGTTCTGTCAGGTGGTCCGCCAACAGAAGCATATGGTGTCTGAACAACTGGACGCAGAGAGGAGAGCGATGGATCGTCAACAAAGGACAGCTCGTCCGTCCTCGCCTCAGACGTTCTTCAGAACTTCAGGATGTTTGATCTCCTCTGTGATGAATCTTTATCGCCAAAGTTCTTCTTTAGCTTTTTTCTTTTCAAGGTGTTTTCATTGAGCAGGGACCCGAGGAGCAGGTAAACTAGCTGCAGCCAATCAGGAAACAGAAAAACTGTTTAGTGTTGAAAAGGTTAACAAGTTTTAAAAGGTTATTCAGCGTCTCTGTTTCACGTACTTTAAGAAAGTACTAGCACCAGTTACATTTAGTTACTTCTCTTGTTTGGCTGATTAGTAATTAAAGCTGCACGTTTGTCAAACATGCATCTTGATTTCTGAGACGGTCGGCGCTGCAAACGAAGCCGTGGACGTCCTGCCATCGTGTTTTTTTATGTTTCCAGCATGACAGAAACTCCCAGAGTTCAACAAGCACGGATCTGCTCTCGTCTAAATCTTCCAGCACAACATTCATTATTTAAAGAGCTTCTCCTCGTGGTTCCTGCTCTGTTGCAGAGCAACGTCTCACGTCCGGGTGAACGTATGCAGATAATCTGAGGGATTATGTAATAACAACATCCACGGACCGTCTTCTTTGACCAGACGCATCAGATTACATCCGTCCGCTCCGAAGAAACAGCAGCTCCATCCGTAATTTAACACGGACCAAAGAGGCTGAAGTGATGCTTTCATTGTTTCATCGATAACTGATTCACAAGATGGCGTTCTCGAGTCCTCGCTGTCATTTATGTTCCAACATAGCTGAAATGGAAGATCAAGACTAAATTAGCAGAAGAAATAACAGATTTTTGCTAAATTAGGTATAAATTAGCAGAAATAGGCACAAAAATTAGGAAAGAAGCTAAAAGCTGAAATGAGCTAAAAAATGTGGAATTAGCTCAAATGTGCATTAAACAGATAAACTAGCTGAAATATAAGAAAAAGCTGAAACTAGCAGAAAAAAGCTGAAAGGAGCAACAAGCTGAAATTACCATAAATAAGTTAATTAGGCTGAAAGTAGCAAAAATTACCATGAAAACTTGAATTTATCTGAAAACAGCTAAAAATGCTACAAATGTAGCTGAAAAGTTAGATTATATTAGCAGAAGAAAGCAGAAAGAACACGTTTGCCCAATTAGGCTGAAAGAAGCAGAAATGCGCATAAAAAGGTATAACTTATCTGAAAAAAGCTGAAATTAGCCACACTAAAAAAGGGGCTGAAAAGCTGTTAAAAAAAATCAGAAAGAAGCTTAGATTACCAGCAGGAAGTGGAGAAAGCACATTTTTGCTGAATTGGGCTGAAAAAGTCGACATGAGTGCAAAAAAATTGGAATGACTTAAAAAACTAAATTTAGCATGAAACAGCTAAATAGTAGCTGAAATTGCATACAAAAGCTTAAACTTGCAGAAATTAGCTGAAAGGAGCATAACAAGTTGAAATTGCAGAGACAAATTAGAAGAAGCACAAAGATGTTGTGGTTAGCAGAACGAATCAGAAAGGAGCACAAAACAGCTGAAAAAACAGCGGAAAGTAGCTGAATAAAGGTTTAAATTTGCACCAGGAAGCTGAAATAATCTGAACCGAACAAAATGTGAAAGGAGCAGTAAAAGGTTGTGAACAGATGTAAAGATTTAAAGGATGTTACAAGTAGATGAGCTTGTTTTCTATGAGGAAAAAATGGTAGAAAAAGCTAAATATTTCAAAAGGCTAAAGTTGCACCAATACCAAAAGTCAGAGCAGGATTGTCCTGATGCATGCTCAATAATCCAGGTAGAAAAATCTAAAAAAGCTAAGTCTGGTCCTCTGGACATTCAAAAAACAAAACAAAAAAGTAGAAACGTTTCATCCAGTTTATGTCCAGAGGACCAGACTTAGCTTTTTTAGATCAGAGCAGGATTGTCCTGAAAGAGCTGAACGTTTTGATTCATGATTTGTTGAAATAGCTGAAAACTGGAGGATGAGAAAGATGCTGCAGAAAAACGGATCACAGCAGAGAATACTTCAAAAACATTCACACAATCAATGCACCGAGTCAAACAGACGTTCAAAAGGAGTGAAGTTTTTTTCCACGTCAGGTCACTCAAAGCAGCTAAAATCAGTTTTACAGATATGGAGCTAAGATGTGGTGTGGTGGTAGATGAGAGTCATCCCTGACACATACTGTGAGGGCTGTGTTTAAAACTTTGACGTGTGCATTCCTTCAAGAAACTTTAATTTTACGTATCAACCTGCAACTATGATGCGTTTACTGCTTCTTTAATTCTTTTTTTATGTTTCAGACCAAATTTAGAGTGAGAAGTAATCGGTTTAGCTGGAGGTCCGTTTGTTGGTTTGATTAATGGTTTTTGTGACTGATCACACGTTTAATCCCGTCTGTCTGAGGAACAGCCAGCGTTTAGTTTCAGTAAAGCCTGATGGACTGGTAATGGGAGCTGAGTCGTCCTAGCAGAATGACTGGTTCCCACAGCCCTCATTAGGTCTCTGAGTCAGAACCCTCCACAATCACAGGCTTTAACACTCACGTCTCATAAAATGTATTAAAACCTATTAAACATCTAACGTCAGCATAAAGCACAAACGTGCTGCTGTGTGTGCTCCACATGCACTGGCCCAGTTCTCCGATCCTCTAAAGTTACACGAGTGGTTTGTCCTGAAGAATGGAGGGGACTTGATTACTTCTTGTCCTTGCTAGAGGCTTGTTGGTGAAACAGACATTTAGAAACTAGAACACAATCCTCATTGTCCTTGGTCGACACCAAACACCTGCAGCCTCACACAGGTGAACAACGGGATTCTCGCTCACACATGCATAACAACAGGAACTCTTTGATACAAGCTATTTTGTAGGAAATGAGATTTTTATCAGATGAAATGGGTCCAAAGCTGTAGACGGAGGGATGCTGAGGGAGCCCAGCTGTGCCGCGGTGATTTGGTGTTGGAGTTTTTTTTATCTGAGCAGCATCACCAGAGTGTCAAAAAGAGAGAAAATATCCAAGAAATGCTCAAATACGATTTTTTAGATTCCCGTGGGAGAGGATTCTGAATTATTCCACATTCACAAAACTGGACTCCTGCCTGCACTAAAACCTGAGTCTGAAGACATTTTGTTTCACAGAATTCACACAGTGAAACAAGCATTCCTTGAAGGAATGCACATCACCCGCCATCATTTGTTCCGAAGTTTTCATGCTCAGAATAGATGTTGGGAATGACTCTCAGCTACTGCCACACCCAGTTTACCTTACTGTTGAATCAACTGAGCAGTGGTGCACAGCTAACCAAAAGGTTAGCTTAGCTAACCCATATTCAGCTAACTCAAAAATTAGCTTCACTAACACTGAACTGCTCAACATGCCAAAATAAAAGAGCAGCAACTGTCACTCAGTCTGCATCACACATCTCCTTCCAGTTGAAGCTGCATCAACCAATCACGTCTTGTCACGTGTGCACAGTCAGCTAATAGCGTGTCTAACGGACTCTTTGAGACACGCCCACAACAGACAGGAACAAGCTTATGTCCAAAAACAATAATCTCAGTTTATTTTACATTTAATATGATAGAATGACATAACATTTGTACTTTTATCATTTACTGTTAGGGCAGATAAACTCCATGTGGCCTGAAGAAAGCAGAGTGTCATCTGCATAACGATTTATATTTTTCCATTTTCATTTTCATAAGACAGTACCAAGAGAAAAAATAAAAATAAAAACATTGGTTTAAGAATGGAACCCTGTAGGATTCTAATGTGGGTCACATACTTTGTTACATGAACAAATAAAACTTTCATCATTCCTTGAAGAAACAATCTTGGACCATTCATTTGTTCAGAGTAAGAACGACTCTCACCTACACCAAGTTTTACCTCAGTAACATTAATTTAACATATGGCTGGATCAGGGGTGTTCAGACTTTTTCAGCATGCGAGCTATTTTTGAAATGATCAAGTCAAAGTGATCTACCTACTATAAGGCCCCGTTTACACGAAAACAACCTGTGGAAACATTTGTGAT
>JBBPBX010035963.1:0-10289 GCA_038048925.1 Garcialebias charrua | reverse complement strand
TCTGGTAAACAAAGACTACGTGTGTTTGTGAAGGTCACTTCTCCATCTGAACGTTTGTGTTTCTGGGAAGAATCCGTCACCACGTTGGGACCAGAGGCTGTGAGGAGGACAAACTGGTCCTGATGAGGCAGGATGACCTCACCTGCACAGCCTGGGTCCATGAAAGTCCCAAATTATAAATATGCTCCAATGTTTTGACATGATTTCTTTTATTTATTTATTATTATTTAGTCATTGCAGAAATCTGAGATGTACCAGTGAACGTATTAAAAACTCAGCTGTTAGAACTTTACATCTGCTGAAGTTAAAGATTAAATCAGGTTTTACTGTTTGATTTTTCTGAAATATTGGCTGAGACAAAACAATAATTTCACATGTGATTCTCTGAGCTCCCCTCTCTGCGGTCCTCCAGTGGGGGGCTACGAGCTGGTCTGTGGACCCTCCTCACAGCCCCGGCTTCATGGTTCACCCGCTTTGAACATTATCAACCATTAAATGGCCGTTATTAGTTGTTATCATCCCCAAATGTAGTGGTCAGACTGCCCCTCCTGTACCTACTAGTAGGTTTAAAGGTACATTGTTAGCGTTGGTAGCGATGATAATAGGCTCTGTTTTTAAATTTGTTAGCGCTCATAATAGTTTAACATGTTTAGGTCTAGAGTAAAGGGTCTGGCGTTAGGTTAAGGGTCTTGGTTAAGTTAACGCCAAAAATACACTACATGCGGTCCGGCTCCGCCCCGCTCCGCAGGTCGCAGCTGAGCGAGTCCAGTTTCCACTTCCTCCGCTCCGCTCAGGTCCGCCTGGATGCGCCGCTCCGAGACGCATGCGCGGGAATTGCGAGATCGCGCGATAAATCAAGTGATAAATAAGTAAGTCAGAACAAAACAATTCATTCGGTGGAAGAAGGAGAACAACAGTAGAGACTGCTGCCTTGATCTTCTCTCGTAAATGAGCGACAGGACATGGTTTGAGCAACAGGAAGTGATGTATTACATTTCAGAATAAAATACTTTATTTATTTATTTATTTCTTGTATTGCGTTTGTAGGCGTAGTCATAAATGATAGTTTGACAGCATTTTTGTACAAATAAATCCGTATAGAGCTAGGATTAAGTCCGCCCGTGGTGATTTTATTTTGTAAATACGGAAGTTGTGCTCGTTCCTTTTCCTGTTGGTGCGACGTAATCTTCAAAAGTTGACTCCGGCACAGCTCCGGCGTCCGGCAGAAATAGAAAAATTTCTAATTTTGACGGACTGCCGTCCGCTCTCCGCAGCTCGCCGCCGCCGTGCGGAGCCAGTGTAAATTCTGTCATTGATTATAATGGGTGCGTATTTGCTGCGGAGGTCGGACCGGAGCGGGGCGGAGCCGGAACGCATACAGGTAGTCCCCGATTTACGAGCGAGATCCGTTACAACGAGGCGCTCGTAAACCGGAAATCTCGTAATTTGGAACGGCCGCCATTTCTCTCGTAAATCCGGAATTTCGCTCGTAAATTGGAACGGTTTTCGCTAGCGCGACTACAAACACTCTATTTTCATCCAAAAACTGCTTATGAGTGCATAAAAATGATCGGAAACGTGTGTCCATATGCTTAACTAACTAACTGTGGTGAAAAAACACATGAAAACTCAGTATTTTTTTCGTTTTTTCCAAAAATTCGCAGCTCGTAAGTCTGGAACCTCGCAGATCAGAGCGCTCGTAAATCGGGGACTACCTGTATAGTGTAAATTTGGCGTTAGGGTTGGTCCTCTGGGTCTGGTGTAAAGTTACGTTTAGGGAAAGGGTTATATAAGCTGAAAAAACAAAAAAAAAGACACTTCCTGGTTTACCCCGGTGAGACGCTGCCTATTATCAGCGATAATAACGATAATAACATACCTTTAAACCTACTCGGAGTTAGGTGGGACAGTTTCACCGCTACATATGTGGATGATAACAACTAATAACGGCCATTTAATGGACTGATAACATCCGAAGTCGCTCCGTGGGCTGATCTTTTATCTGGACAGAATGTGGAGCACGGCTGGGGCCCGTGTTTCTGCCTGTCCACGGGGCCCCTGTAAGCCCCTGACCTGGTCTTTGTGCCGTCCTGACCCCTGATGACCCACCTGGTGACACCTCTGAACACAGCTCCACTCAGGCGGGTCGAGGCACCAGAACCAGGAGAGACGGGTCAAAGAGAAAGGACGCCACACAGAGTGGAGACAACAGTTTAATGAGTTAACTCTAAACGGGTCTCCATCTGATGTTCTGCAGGTTCCACTGATGTTCTGCAGGTTCCACTGATCGGAGGTGAGTCAAGTCAGGGGTCAGTCTGAAAACTCAGAAGAGGAGAGGACAAGCGAAGACGGAGACACCAGGAGACGTTCTGAGACAGGACAACAGAGACATAATAAGGACACATGAAGATAAAGTGGTTGTGTTTCCATGGAGGCTGATGCCCCAAGAAAAAGAAAAAGAAGACGAAGCAGAAGACGAAGAAGAATACGACAAAAAAGACGACAAAAAAGACGACGAAGAAGAAGACGACAAACAAAAAGACGACAAACAAAAAGAAGAATACTTAAGGTTGGTTTATACTTCTTGTCTCACGTCTTTTAACCCCCGTTGAGTGAAAAAAAGTTGCACAACTTCCGTCTGCACTCCCGCTACGATCCCCCGGTGACAGCTGTCTTGTACATTGCCCCCAGTCAGCACTGCGAGACGCGGACGATGCGGCTCGGAGCGTGTGATTGGTTCAAAGTTTGTGGGCGTTTTTTGTTTGGATGTCCATATATGGTGTATCACACCGCTACACGCTACCGCTACTCTTTTAGAAGCCGGTTTTTGTTTTTGCTTTGACAGACATGGATAGTTTTGAAGAGAAACTCGTCTGTGCGCGCGCGCATTGCCCCCAACACACACACACATACACCAATACATATATATTTATATATATTTACGAACACGCGCGCATACACAGGAGCTAAAGCATGCGTGTGTAAAGTTGACAAAATGAAGAGGATCGCTCATGCGCGCAGCTTTTAAAACAAAGAAAACTCTGCTGTTATGTAAAAATGCACGTTTAAAGCGAGCGGAGACCCTGAGAAACTCGCCGACGTATGCAGTGGGAGTGCGCGTGACGTATGCAGTGGGAGTGCGCGTGACGTAAGCAGTGGGAGTGGTGTGACGTATGCAGTGGGAGGGAAGAGGGAGGGATCACTATAATGTATCCCCCAGTCTTTTCAAAGTATAAACACTCAAATGCGGTCGGTGACACACACGCAATTACGTCATCGCTGGGCACTCAACGGGGGTAAAAGACGTGCGACAAGAAGTATAAACCAGGCTTGAGACAAAGAAAAAGACAAATAAAAAGACGAAGAAGAAGACGATAAAGATGAAGAAGAAGACGACGAAGAAGACGAAGAAGACGAAGAAGACGATGAAAAAGACGACGAAGAAGACGACAAAGAAGATGACGAAGAAGAAGACGAAGAAGAAGACGAAGAAGAAGAAGACGAAGAAGAAGACGACGAAGAAGACGAAGAAAAAGACGAAGAAGATTTTGATTTTTCACAAAACTTTATTTACACAATAATAAAATTAACACAACAGTGTTAAAAATATGATCAGGACAACATCAGCAAGCTTAAAATAAAATAAAATATTTACATGAGGAGCTTGTTGTATTGTATTTCTCCCTGATCAGAAATGGTGCATAAAACCTTCTTAAATCCCCACAGTTTCACAAAACTCTCCAAGTGTCCAGTGTCTCTGTGGAAGCAAAACTCCAGCGCCAGTCTGGCCTTGATGTTGCACTTCCACAGAGCCACGGCATCAAGTTGAGGTCCAGCCTGCAGTCTGTCCCTGCGAGACAAATAAACAGCCATTTTTGCTTCGGCTACCAGAAAGTTTAAAGTTTGGGATTTAAACTTTGTGGCTTTGCTGTAACGTACTCCATTAATAAAAACAGATTTGGTGAAAACTGTGTCAAAGAGGCTAAAGATCTTTGTCATTAGATTAAACAGATCAATCAGTCGAGCACAATCTGTAAAAACATGAAAAACACTCTCAGACAGACTGCAAAAAGGACACTCGTTTAAAACCTCAGGATTGATGACAGACAAAAATGAGTTTGTTGCAATGGCACCGTGAAGGATCCTCCATTGAAGATCGCCAGTCCGTTTCTTTATTGGAGGTTTGTAAAGAGTCCTCCACTGGGGCCTCTGATTTCCGAGTTTGTTGTCCCACACGCTGACAGCTCTGTTTTGCAGAGTTCTCTTGTTCAGGATCTTAACATAAGTCTTGTAAAGTACTTTTTGACCAGTTCTGCACAAGTTCATCTTTGGGTCTATATTGTTTAGCAGAGGACCACTGTCTTTTGCAAAGTTAGGATCCAGGTTAATGTCTGGGAAAGGGTCCATTGGGTCAGGTGGGCGATTCCCTGTGAACCACTGTTGTAGCAGACATCTTCTCTCCAGCTGTCATCTTCTCCTTCACCAAGTTCAGGAAGCGTTGCACCAGTCTGACTGACCGGAAACCAAGCAACGAAGCCACCTCTCCGGCGTTTGAGAAACCTGGTCCGGCCGTCTCCACCAAGTGCCTCAGGGTCACCATCCTAGAATCGCACAGTGCCTTTGACAGTCCTGGCACTGTGCTATCACAAACGTCCATTCTCGCTTCACATACTAGTGGTTCCTCTAAGAGCCAATGCAGAGAATTATACACTTTCAATCTGTTTGGTTTAAAAAAGGAAAACACTTTGAAAACACTCTGATAAAACAGGGGCACTTCTTTTATCTTTAAAAGGCTAACATTAGTTAGAAACAGAGCAGCATCTAGCCCCAGCCCGCTCACATGTCTGAGGATGCAGCTGGCCACGTCTCTCCACACAGTGTCAGGAGATCCTGCCAGGTACTTCTGGAGGAACTGCATCCGAAACGTGGCTGTTCTGCTGGCCAGGTGGACAAGGCCCTGTCCCCCTTCTTCTCTTGGTAAGAACAGGACTGACTGTGGCACCCAATGTCGGCCGTCCCAAAAGAAATCGACCATCTCAGATTGTATTTTTACCAACAGGTCTGGAGGTGGGTCTAGAACAGAAAGTTTGTGCCACAGTTGTGATGCAACCAAGTTGTTTAACACCAGTACTCTGCCTCTGTAGGACATTTTTGAGTGTATCCATTTCCATTTTTCCAATTTATTCTTGACTTTTTGCACCACATTGTCCCAGTTTTTCTGTACTGAAGTCTTATTCCCTAAATGGACACCGAGATATTCAAGGCCATCTCTCTTCCACGGGAGGTTTTGAGGCAGAACTGGGAGCCCTTCAGGCCACTCGCCCATGGCGAGGGCTGTGCTCTTTCCCCAGTTTACCCTTGCAGCAGACATGGTTGAAAAACTCTCTGTGATTTCACTTAGTGTGTCGACATCTTGTTGATTTTTTACAAAGACAACAACGTCGTCAGCGTACGCGGATAAAACTATGCTACTGTTGAAACCAGGTAAAACAAAACCATGAACCCTCGAACGGATTTTCTGAAGGAGGGGTTCCAGGGAGAGTGCATAGAGCATTCCCGAGAGCGCACAGCCCTGCCGAACACCTCTACACACTCTAAAAGGAGCACACAGGCTACCGTTGAACTTCAACACACCCTCAACGCCACTGTACAACACCTTGATCTTGGCTATGAAACCAGCGCTGAACCCAAACCTCTCCATGGTTTCCCAGAGGAAGCTGTGCTCAACGCGGTCAAAAGCCTTTTCTTGGTCAAGTGAGACCAACGCTGTGTTCAGACCTAATGAACTGGAGATTTCCAAAACATCTCGAATCAGGTGGATATTATCTACCATGGACCTACTGGGGACGCAATAAGTCTGGTCTCGGTGGATGACCTGTTCCATTGCTTCTCTCATCCTGGTTGCCAGGGCCTTGGAGAGGATTTTGTAGTCGGTGCAGAGGAGAGACACGGGGCGCCAACTCTTTATCTCTTGCAGATTCCCTTTTTTAGGCAGAAGAGTGATGACCGCTCTTCGGCACGACAGCGGTAGTGAGCCAATGATCAGGCTTTCAGTGAAAACATCCAGCAGGTCCCCTGCCAGGATGTCCCAGTAGGCCTTGTAGAACTCCACCGTGAGCCCGTCAATGCCGGGAGCTTTCTGGCCTTGCATGCTTTGGAGGGCTGTGCTGAGCTCCTGAAGCCCTAGGGGGCGCTCCAGGTCAGTGTTGGTCTCCTCAGAGACCTGGGGTAGTCCACTGCAGAACTCCCTGAACAGCTCGCCGTTCCTCTCATATTCACTTTTGAATAACGAGGAGTAAAATTCCACAGCCCTCCTCCTGATCTGGTTTGGCTCGCTCAGTTGCTGCCCAGTTTCCGACAAGAGAGAGTGGATCAGTTTTCTTTGCCCGTGTTTCCTCTCCAGGTTGAAAAAGAAGCTGGAAGGAGCATCCATCTCTGTGATGTTCTGCATCCGGGACCTGACTAACACGCCTTGGACCTTAGCATCCAGTAGGTTTGTCAGAACTGATTTTTTAGATTTGAGGGCTTCAATGTGCTCTCGATTTCCTGTGGTTTCACAAAGGTGTTCTAGTTCCACTATATCAATCTCTAGATCTTTGATAGATCTGGTGAAATTGCGAGTAACGTTGAGAGAGTGTTGTTGACACAGCTGTTTTATAAGAAGAAGACGATGAAAAAGACGACGAAGAAGACGAAGAAAAAGACGAAGAAGAAGACGAAGACGAAGAAGAAGACGAAGAAGAAGACAAAGAAGAAGAAGACGAAGAAGACGATGAAAGAGACGATGAAAAAGACGACGAAGAAGATGAAGAAAAAGACGAAGAAGAAGACGAAGAAGAAGACGAAGAAGAAGAAGAAGACGAAGAAAAAGACGAAGAAGAAGACAAAGAAGACGACAAAAAAGACGACAAAAAAGACGACGAAGAAGAAGACGAAGAAGAAGACGAAGAAGAAGACGACGAAATAGACGACGAAGACGAAGAAAAAGACGAAGAAGACAATGAAGACAACAACAATGAAGAAAAAGACAAAGAAGATGATGAAGAAGACGAAGAAGAAGACAAAGAAGACGACAAAAAAGACGACGAAGAAGACGAAGAAGAAGACGAAGAAGAAGACGAAGAAGAAGACGACGAAAAAGACGACGAAGACGAAGAAGAAGACGAAGAAGACAATGAAGACAACAACAATGAAGAAAAAGACAAAGAAGATGATGAAGAAGAAGACGACAAAGAACTGTTTTGGACCCTGTGAGCCCATGTAGGAGAACTTCTTCAACACTGGTTTTACTGGTTGAGTCACTGACAAAGTCCCCACGTGCACTCACCTACCTCCTCCAAACAGCAGCACACGTGCACTTCAGTCCACTGAGTAATAATAAGTTTGACGTCTCGGCTGTGGTGGTGGGGGGCACTTCGGCGACAGGAGGGATGTTCGGGGTTATCTGGTGTCACCATCGTGGAAAGAAGCCCCGATCCGAACACCTGCAGAACCTCTGGAAGGAGATCCTTCATGGAGAGTGAACGCAGCCTGTGATAAGGATCAGGTGTTTCCCCACAGGGCAGCAGGACCGGAGCGTTCTGTTAACACTAATTTGACTAAGGCTGCGCTTTTTTGCGCAGGTGAACTTGGCTTCTAAATCCCCCGGTCCCTTTCAGTAGGCTATATAATGTCGATTCACATGCTAATGATCCTGCTAATGACCCATTAATTCTACACCTACACCCCCCACCCCCTACCCCTCAGTCCAAAATCCTTGGAACCAGTGCAGGCTTGTATAACACATAAGCATTTATCGCTGCCAGGTCAAGCATGTTGTAGAACACGGCAATGGGCCGCACCGTATATAAATGTGCAATCTGGTCCATTATACCGGTATGTCAGTTGACTTCATGTCGTGTGACCTGTGTCGTTTTGTCAGTTGACCTCAGGTCATGTGACCTGTGTTGGTCCATCACTTGACCTCAGGTCATGTGACCTGTGTCGGTCCGTCAGTTGACCTCAGGTCATGTGACCTATGTCGGTCCATCAATTGACCTCAGGTCATGTGACTTGTGTCGGTCTGTCAGTTGACTTCATGTCGTGTGACCTGTGTCATTTTGTCAGTTGACCTCAGGTCATGTGACCTGCGTTGGTCCGTCACTTGACCTCAGGTCATGTGACCTGTGTCGGTCCCTCAGTTGACTTCATGTCATGTGACCTGTGTCGTTGTGTCAGTTGACCTTAGGTCATGTGACCTGTGTTGGTACGTTAGTTGACCTCATGCCGTGTGACCTGTGTCAGTCCATAAGTTGACTTCATGTCATGTGACCTGTGTTGTTGTGTCAGTTGACCTCAGGTCATGTGACCTGTGTTGGTACGTCTGTTGACCTCATGCCATGTGACCTGTGTCAGTCCGTCAGTTGACCTCAGGTCATGTGACCTATGTCGGTCCATCAGTTGACCTCAGGTCGTGTGACCTATGTCGGTCCGTCAGTTGACTTCATGTCGTGTGACCTGTGTCGTTTTGTCAGTTGACCTCAGGTCATGTGACCTGTGTTGGTCCGTCACTTGACCTCAGGTCATGTGACCTGTATCGGTCCGTCACTTGACCTCATGCCATGTGACCTATGTCGGTACGTCAATTGACCTCATGTTGTATGACCTGTGTTGTTTTGTCAGTTGACCTCAGGTCATGTGACCTGTGTTGGTCCGTCAGTTGACTTCATGTCATGTGACCTGTGTCGTTGTGTCAGTTGACCTCAGGTCATGTGACCTATGTTGGTCCATCACATGACCTCAGGTCATGTGACCTGTGTCGGTCCGTCAGTTGACTTCATGTCGTGTGACCTGTGTCGTTTTGTCAGTTGACCTCAGGTCATGTGACCTGTGTTGGTCCGTCACTTGACCTCAGGTCATGTGACCTGTATCGGTCCATCACTTGACCTCATGCCATGTGACCTATGTCGGTACGTCAATTGACCTCATGTTGTATGACCTGTGTTGTTTTGTCAGTTGACCTCAGGTCATGTGACCTGTGTTGGTCCGTCAGTTGACTTCATGTCATGTGATCTGTGTCGTTGTGTCAGTTGACCTCAGGTCATGTGACCTGTGTTGGTCCATCACATGACCTCAGGTCATGTGACCTGTGTCGGTCCGTCAGTTGACCTCAGGTCATGTGACCTGTGTCGGTCCGTCAGTTGACCTCAGGTCATGTGCCCTGTGTCGGTCCGTCAGTTGACCTCATGTCGTGTGACCAGTGTCGGTCCGTCAGTTGACTTCATGTCATGTGACCTGTGTCGTTTTGTCAGTTGACCTCAGGTCATGTGACCTATGTTGGTCCGTCACTTGACCTTAGGTCATGTGACCTATGTCGGTCCTTCAGTTGACCTCTTGTCATGTGACCTCTTGTCATGTGACCTTTGTCGGTCCGTCAGTTGACTTCATGTCATGTGACCTGTGTTGGTCCGTCACTTGACCCCAGGTCATGTGACCTGTATCGGTCCGTCACTTGACCTCATGCCATGTGACCTATGTCGGTACGTCAATTGACCTCATGTTGTATGACCTGTGTTGTTTTGTCAGTTGACCTCAGGTCATGTGACCTGTGTTGGTCCGTCAGTTGACTTTATGTCATGTGACCTTTGTCATTGTGTCAGTTGACCTCAGGTCATGTGACCTATGTTGGTCCATCACATGACCTCAGGTCATGTGACCTGTGTCGGTCCGTCAGTTGACTTCATGTCGTGTGACCTGTGTCGTTTTGTCAGTTGACCTCAGGTCATGTGACTTGTGTTGGTCCGTCACTTGACCTCATGCTCATGTGACCTATGTCGGTACGTCAATTGACCTCATGTTGTATGACCTGTGTTGTTTTGTCAGTTGACCTCAGGTCATGTGACCTGTGTTGGTCCGTCAGTTGACTTCATGTCATGTGACCTGTGTTGTTGTGTCAGTTGACCTCAGGTCATGTGACCTGTGTTGGTCCGTCAGTTGACCTCAGGTCATGTGACCTGTGTCGGTCCGTCAGTTGACCTCATGTCGTGTGACCAGTGTCGGTCCGTCAGTTGACTTCATGTCGTGTGACCTGTGTCGTTTTGTCAGTTGACCTCAGGTCATGTGACCTGTGTTGGTCCGTCACTTGACCTCAGGTCATGTGACCTATGTCGGTCCGTCAGTTGACCTCATGTCATGTGACCTTTGTCGGTCCGTCAGTTGACTTCATGTCGTGTGACCTGTGTTGGTCCGTCACTTGACCTCAGGTCATGTGACCTGTGTTGGTCCGTCAGTTGACCTCAGGTCATGTGACC
>JBBPBX010035962.1:0-31759 GCA_038048925.1 Garcialebias charrua | reverse complement strand
TGAAGGATCTTCCACAAAGCAAAAGCTCTGTTGAGACAGCGCTTGTGTCAGACATCTCTCAACATCTGGCTTCCCCACCTAAGGGTCTCCGTTCAGTCGAGGAAATAGTTTTGATTAGAAAACGTTTGGTGCTGCATTTCTAAACTGAAAATTGTTCATCAAATGTTTAAACAGACTGCAGTTAAAATGGGATTGTAATTGACCCGTGAAGAAGACAAATCTAAATGACAGCCACGTTCCTGGGATTGATGTTTGTTATCCATGCCAGATGTTGCAGTGTATATAAATGGCTTCTGTGTAGAACAGAGCAGGTGTTCACAGCAGATTATAGATGGGGACTGGAGTCTGTGAGGGTGTAATGCAATGCTGGGCCTAGACGACATATTTTAGCCCCCTGGAGATGTCTTTCATCATGTTGAGACCACAACAAAACTGTTTCCAGAGGGTGACTTCTTCTCTATTATTGTCTGCAGGTGATACTTTAGTCATGCAGAAACAAATTGCCTGTCTCATTTTGTTGTCATATGAACCTCAATTTATCAGGATTTTTTTTTTTTGCTTTAATGAAAACACACATTCCCTCTCATCACCTTATTCTTTTACGTCTTACAGAACCTACCGCTCCTGCTCATTTAGGCCATTTTATAGTCCTCCATTTACATTTGAGCTCCTTCTCCTCCTTGTTCTGACTTCATCTCTCAGACCGCAGTGATGACAATCCCTGGGATCAATATCAAAGCTTTGCATAATTTAACTGCAGCTTTAATTATGTATGATGCAATAAGCCCATTTTGGAAAGCTGCCTCTCCCCTTACTTTGCCTTTTTCAGTCAGGTGGAAGAAGACTGTTGTGGTCAAAAGTGAATAAGTAAGTAAGTACATACTACATACAATACTACTGTTTACATTTACTGTTAACATTATTACTACTGTTTACATTTATTACTACAGTTTACATTTACACTACCTTTTATATCTACACTACTGCTGATATATATATTATTTTTACTAGCCTTATTGCATATGCCACTTTACCTCTATACCAATATCAACTACCTCATACATATACTGCGTACATAAACTTCATATGCTGCTTTGTCACTCTTTTACAAATGTCAATGCCATACCGTCATTTTATTTTATAGATATACATTTTATACTTTTATACTACTATGCAAAAACTCAGGACAGTATTGCACTTTTATTATTTAATTTATGTTTATTAAATGTTTTAGTGTTTAAATGGTTACTGTTGCACCGAGGGACTGATAGAAATGAAATTTCAATCCTGTGTATGTCCTGTATGTAACCCAGGCTAAAATAACCTTTATTGTTGTATTCATTTTATTTATTTGGCTATTAAACAGATTAATAGGAAATAAATAAATAAATAGAGAAATAACTAGGAAATAGGTCTAAAATGGTTGAAACCATAAAAGATAGTGATTACAGGTATTTTAAAGGTAATATTTGGTGTAATTATCTTTTATTGTGTTGAAATCTGTACACAAAGAGGTTATTTTGGTCACAGTATTTAATGTAAGCAGAAGACTTTTATTTTGAAAGGTTGCCTGCATGTGCAGCTCACGTGACTGGTCCAGCAGCCGTTAAGTTTTGTTTTCCTCTGCGCATGTGCAGCTCACATGACTGGTCCCACAGCCGTTGGGTTCTGTTTCCCTCTGCGCATGTGCAGCAGAGTGTATAAATACAAGTCACCTGAAGCGGGAAAGTCAGAGACTGAAAAGCAATGAAGCGGAACGCTTTGTTGTAAAAGAAAGAGAAGAAGAGAGGAGAAAGTTAGAGAAACGTTGATCAGAAAGGTGCCTGTCGCCTGAGAAAACTCTTTAGAAGTAAAGAGTGGTTTCTGCACTTTTTTCCTCGACCTGACTGCGTTCAGGAATTTTATTTTCTGAACAGAACTGAACTTGGTGAGTTAAAAGTATATTTTATTTTCTGGAAAAATAATTTATATGTTATATATTTTTGTCTCACCGAAGGAGAAAGATAAGAAACACAATTTATGTCGTTTTATGCCTAAAAAACTGGTTTGAGATGTGTCAGCAAAACCGAGTGACTATTATATGTTTAGAAAGCTAAAACAGACTTTTGTGTTTCTCCCTGGCTGTGCCAGGCTTTTTTTTTTTCTTTTTTTTTTTTCCCCTTGTGTGTGCTGGAAGGTTCTTTCCAGTTCTATGAGAAAGCTTCTAGAACCTTCTGGAAAGCCTTGCTGAGGGTGTTTAAACGGTTCTGCTGAGTCGGGAGCTGGACCGGAGGTTCCCTGTCAGCAGCTGTGTCCAGACTGAATTTAGATGGCGAGCCAGTAACCCCAGGAATTAAGGACCGCCCAGCAGAAGCTCCGCCTCCTGCTGGAACACTTCATCTTACCCAAAGAAAAGTGGTATGATCCAAATTGTTCCCGCCTCTCTAAAAAAAGAGCAGTGGACTCAGAACTGATTTTCAACCTGTAGAACTCTTCATGAGAGAAGGGAAAAGGTCGAATTGATTACACATTATTCAGTTTACTGAATTTCTGTGGTTCTTTTTACATTTTTTCTTTTCTTAAATCCCAATTAATATTTATTAAGTTGTGAACTGTAAATTGTTGTTGGGTTTTTGAATTTAAAAATAGATAAGATTTATTTTGAGAAGTAGTTAATTTAGAAAACTAAATAGCTTAAATTCTTAAAGGAGCCCTATCTTTTAAATTAGGTTTAAAAGATTAATTAGCTGTAAATTAAATAAATTGCAGTACTAAATTGAAATAAACTAGAATACAAATTAGATATAAAATAAATAGCAACCCTTAATTACCATTTAGTGTTTATTGAACTTCTAAGAAGAGATTAATAAATTACTAAAAAGGGAGCAAGGGATTTATTTATATTGTTTTGAGTGTGATTATATGTGATTGTGTGTATTGTTGTTGTTTATTCATTTGTTTTTTAATTAAATGATAAGCTGGCAGTTCAACTTTCACATTGTGGTCTGAGTCAATAATTTAAGGTTTACTATTTTACTTCTTTCTTTTTGCTCCAGAAGTCGAACCTGGTAACTAGCCCTTAACCTAACTAGACTGTAAACACGCCATGAGCGTTGTTTAGATAATTGGCAAACTAGCCAAGATTAATAGCGTGTCATAGGTGTTACAGAAAAATTGGCGAGCCAGCCAGGAGCAATTAAATAAGATAAAATAAAATAGAAGCTTAAACTTCATTTTTAACTCAGATCCACAGTAGAAAAATAGAAAATTGAAATTAGAAAATTAGATAAAAAAAAAAAAAAGCCAAGTTCAGCAAAATGGATATAATTGATAAAGAAAACGTTAAAGTTCCAAATGCCGTTATTGTTAGTGGTATTACTGACACAGAAGTTGATGAAAATGTGTCAGATTTCCTTAACAGGTATGGAAAAATCATGAGAATTTTGAGAATAGATGACCCCCAGTCTTCTTATCATAGAAATGTCATTGTAGAGTTTGAGAGTAGAACTGCTTTAACAGCACTTGAACCTTTACTCCCTTACACATTTGACAGCTCCAGTGAAGTTTCTCACCAGATCAGAGCCCTGTCCGGTGAGTATGTGTCTCATGTTACATTTAGAGCCACCCACCGTTTTATCGGTGAACTGCAAGAAATTGCTAAATTAGGTGGAGAATGTTTTGAAGCTGTACTGCGTGAGCATTTGTCAAATTGCTCTGAAGCAGTAACAGGCAGTTTTGAGACAGTGGAAAATGAAAATTTCACTCTCGAGACACAAAATGACCGAATTTCCTTCAATGGAAATGCAGAGCAGTCTAAAACTACTCTGAAAAATTCTGACTCTGACTCAGACAACCGACCTCGACCCAATTTAGCCTCTAACCTAACACAGAACATTGTCACTCATCCTGAGGTGCAGAAAGTTATCGTAGAGCACATAGTGCGAAATGAAGCTCCAGTCTCACAGGTGAGTGCCTCTTTCCGTCTTAGGCAGTTTTCAGGCAAATTACCATGTCCGAGTCATGAGATTGAATTTGACACATGGCGCAACAGTGTTGAGCTCATGCTTCAGGATCCAGATCTGTCTGTTCTGCAATGCTCGAGAAAAATTTTAGACAGCCTTGTTCCACCTGCATCCAATGTAGTAAAACCATTAGGCTCTACTGCATCCCCATTAGCTTATATAGAACTGTTGAATTCAGCTTTTGGTGCAGTGGAAGATGGCGATGAGCTCTTTGCTAAATTTCTTAGCACTCTCCAAGATCCTGGTGAAAAGCCATCACATTACCTTCATCGCTTGCAGACAGTCCTTTCTAAAGCCCTGAGCAGAGGTGGAGCAGTTCCCACCGAAGCTGACCGACACCTTCTGCGTCAGTTCTGTCGTGGGTGTTGGGACAACGCCTTATTAGCAGAACTAGAGCTTGAAAGAAAGAAAGAGAAACCACCTTCATTCACTGAGCTGCTGCTGCAGCTAAGAGTGGAAGAAGATAAGCATGTGGCAAAAGAGAGCAGAATGAAAAAACACTTCGCTGCTGCGAGGCGAACAGTAACCTCCCAAGGTATTACTGTGACCTCTGACCTCTCTGAACCCACACTGCAAGACGTTCTCACTGAGATGAGAACCCAGATAACCCAGATGCAGAAACAAATAGACAAATTGAAACCTCAAAAAGTAGTTCCACCTGTGATTCACCAAGGTGATCAGGTCACAGAACTAAAAGCACAGATTGCTGAGCTCCGGAGCCAATTGGTTAGACTACAATCACCAAACTCCACTCAGAAAAATGCTAGTGCACCTAGAACTAAGAAGCAAACTAAGTCTAAGGCACCTGAACAAACTGCGACAGTCCAAACTGTAAAACGTAGGCCGAAGCCTTGGTATTGTTTTCGGTGTGGCGAGGATGGTCACATTGTTTCAGCTTGCACAAGTGAATCAAATCCATCCCTTGTTGCAGAAAAGAGAACCCAGTTAAAAGCAAAACAGTTGCTTTGGGATAAACAGAACAATCGAACACAGTCTTTAAACTAGACGAAGCCCTCATTGCGGGACAAATGAGTGCTGTTATTGATACCAGTCCCACTAGACATCCCAGAAAAAACAGGAAACGGGTTCTTCACAATAAATCAGCTAGTGTGAAGTTACCTAAAGGCTTAGTTGGAGCCAAGTACACCGCTGAGGTACTAATTAATGGACAGATGTGTAATTGTCTTCTTGATACCGGGTCACAAGTGACAACTGTGTCCCAGTCATTTTATGACAGTTATCTTTCACATCTGAAGATCTACCCCATAAGTGACCTTCTTGAAGTTGAAGCCGCAAATGGTCAGAATATCCCATATTCAGGCTATATTTGTGTTGACATCACCTTTCCAGAGGATGGTTTTGGACAAGAATTCACTGTGTTTTCTCTTGCGCTAGTTGTTCCAAACACGCGCTCCAGTGTCCAATCTTCTCTCTTGATTGGTACAAACACCCTTGATCTTCTTTTTGAAAATTCTTCTCTTGCTAACACAGATTCCAGTACCCTCTCTTATAGCTACAGAGTGGTGCTGAACGTGTTACAAAAGAGGCACAGACAGAGAGAAACCGGTAATATTGGTCTTGTCAGGTTGTCAGGAAGTGAGCCTGAAGTCCTTCCTGCAGGCCAAAACAAAGTCTTGGAAGGGTCAGTTCATGTGGACGTTGACACTCCAAGTAAGTGGGTTGTAGTTGAGTCCCCCAATGCATCTTCCTTACCAGGAGGTGTTTTGGTAACTAACTGTTTACTCACACTTTCCGAGAAACGATCACAAAAGCTTCCAGTAGTACTGAGAAATGAGAGTAAACATGACATAGTTATTCCTGGAAATAGTGTCATTGCTGAAGTTCATGCAATGCAGGAGATACTGTCACATTCTCATATCTCAGAGTCAAAGAAAACCCCTAAGCCGCAACCTGCTGAGCTTAATTTAAACTTTGCAGATTCCCCAGTTTCCTCTAAATGGAAAGAGCGAATTTTGCAGAAGTTAAATGCTATGCCAGATGTTTTTGCGCAGCATGATACTGACTTTGGGCGTACTAATAGAGTAAAGCACCAGATCAAACTAAGAGATGAGACCCCATTTAAACACAGGCCTCGCCCAATACGACCGCAAGATGTTGATGCTGTGCGTCAACACCTGCAAGAACTGCTAGAGGCAGGAGTAATCCGTGAATCCGAGTCAGCTTTTTCCTCACCCATTGTTGTGGTAAGGAAGAAAAATGGAGATGTGCGACTTTGCGTTGACTATCGAAAACTAAATCAGAACACAATCAAAGACGCCTATGCACTCCCTAACCTAGAAGAAACTTTTTCAGCCCTCACTGGGTCGAAATGGTTTTCAGTCCTTGACCTCAAAAGTGGTTACTACCAAGTTGAAGTTGAGGAGTCAGATAAGCACAAAACTGCTTTTGTATGTCCATTAGGATTTTTTGAGTTCAACCGTATGCCGCAGGGTGTAACTAATGCTCCCAGCACGTTTCAACGGTTGATGGAGAGATGTATGGGTGACATAAACCTTAAGGAAGTCTTAGTCTTTCTGGACGACCTTATAGTTTTTTCAGAAACCCTTGAACAGCATGAAACACGCCTTCTCAATGTGCTCAATCGTCTCCAAGAGTATGGGTTAAAACTATCACTTGAGAAGTGTAAGTTTTTCCAGACATCTGTGAGGTATTTGGGGCACATAGTTTCACAGCACGGTGTTGAAACAGATCCTGAAAAGATTTCTGCTTTAACAACGTGGCCAAGTCCTACAAACCTAAAAGAACTCCGTTCATTCTTAGGTTTTGCAGGTTATTATAGGCGGTTTATTAAAGATTTCTCTAAAATTGTTAAACCCCTTACCGGCTTAACTGCAGGGTATCCCCCTCTGAGAAAGAAAAGTAGCTTTAAGCTAGACCGTGATCAGTATTTTCAGCCCAAAGCTCCTTTTGGAGAGAGATGGACTGAGAGCTGCCAACGAGCATTCGAAACAGTAATACACGAACTAACTACTGCCCCGGTGTTAGGCTTTGCCGATTCCAAGTTGCAGTATGTATTACACACAGATGCCAGTACAACTGGACTAGGAGCAGCTCTATATCAGGAGCAAGAAGGGCAGATGCGTGTTATAGCATACGCAAGCAGAGGCTTATCGAAAAGCGAGAGCCGATACCCCGCTCACAAACTTGAGTTTCTTGCCCTTAAGTGGGCAGTAACAGAAAAGTTTTGTGACTACTTGTATGGCAGTCCTTTCACAGTGATAACTGACAGCAATCCCCTAACTTATATTTTGACCACCGCTAAGTTAGATGCAACAAGTTATCGCTGGTTGTCTGCCTTATCGTCATTTGAGTTTCAGCTTCGTTACAGAGCTGGAAAACAGAATACTGATGCAGACGGTTTGTCTCGCCGTCCACATCCTGAACCGATAAATGATCTCGTTTCCCTGAAAGAACAAGAGCGGATCCGCCAATTTGTGCAACATCACTTACCTGGTACAGATCCTTTTACTCATGTTCCTTCTCAAGCTGTGAATGCAATTTGTGAAAAACATCTTGTGTTTCAGTCTTTCGATACAGACCATTATGATTTTACATGCCCCCTTGTAACATCTCTGTCTATGACCGCTAACGCAGTTCCTGACAGTTTTGATAAGGGCAGCACTTTTTCTGTCATCCCAAGCATGTCAGAAGAAGAATTGAGTCAAAGACAAAGAAGCGATCCTGCTATCAATGAAATTATACACCAGTTGGAAACAGGTGAAACACCTTCTCCGGTGGTGCGGAAAGAAATCCCACAACTTCCCATCCTTCTGCGTGAATTGAACAAACTTGAGCTGCAGAATGGGATTTTGTACAGGAAAAGGCAAGTAGGTGAAGAAATACGTTACCAACTTATTCTCCCTGAAAGCCTAAGATCTATGGTGTTGAAAAGCCTCCATGATGACATGGGTCATCTGGGCTTTGACAGAACACTCGACTTGACCCGAACCAGATTTTTCTGGCCAAAAATGGCCTCAGATATAGAACAAAAGATCAAAACTTGTAGCCGATGTGTTTGCAGAAAGACCCTGCCAGAGAAGGCAGCGCCTCTGGTAAACATCCAAGTAACCAGACCTCTTGAGTTGCTGTGCATAGACTTTTTGACAATTGAACCAGATCGCAGCAATACTAAAGATGTCCTTGTCATCACTGACTTCTTTACAAAGTATGCTGTAGCAATTCCTACACCGAACCAGAAGGCTCGTACTGTAGCCAAAGCCCTTTGGGAAAACTTTATCATCCATTATGGTTTTCCAGAGAAATTGCACAGTGATCAAGGTGCAGACTTTGAATCCAGAACTATCAAAGAGTTATGTAACCTAGCTGGAATACAGAAAGTTAGAACATCACCCTACCACCCCAGGGGAAACCCTGTGGAGCGGTTTAATAGAACCCTGTTAAACATGCTAGGTACACTCACTGATGAGAACAAGAAACATTGGCGTGACTTCGTTAAACCTCTTGTACACGCGTACAACTGTACCAAACATGAAAGTACTGGGTTTACCCCATATGAGTTAATGTTTGGTAGACAACCTAGATTACCTATAGATCTAGTTTTTAATGTGACTCAGAACAATCGCCAGCAACAGTCCCACTCGCGGTATGTACAAGCCCTAAAATCTCATCTTCAAGAGAGTTACCTGTTGGCTAGTAAAAATGCTGCTAAAGTGGCTGAGCGAAATAAAATTAGATATGACAAACATGTAACTGAATCAGTCTTGGATGTTGGTGATCGTGTACTGGTGAGGAATGTTAGGATTAGGGGTAAACACAAGTTATCAGACAGGTGGGAATCTGTTGTCCATGTAGTTGTCAGTCAGAAAAACAACTTACCTGTATATACAGTCAAACCTGAGAACCGAGATGGTCCAACCAGAACTCTTCACAGAGACCTTTTGTTACCTTGTGGGTTTTTATCAGCTATTCCTGAAAATCCTGCTGTAGTCCAAGAAAAACCCCGTCGGCCAAACACACGTCAACATCACAGTACTGATCATGATCCTGAACTTGAGTACAATTCTGAAGAAGAAGAAGACCACTATCCTTTGTATAACACTCCAGGCCCTCTGCAGGAAATCTCTAGGGTGGTCGAGGAGTACGAGGTAGTCTTTCCTTCTGAAACTCCTCCAGAACTTGAAATAGATAACTTGAAAGAAACACAGAGTGTATCTGAACCTAAACGAGTTAGGGAATCAGACACTCACCTTGATGAGATAGATAATGCTTCAGATCTTAGTCAAGCTACTGCTGTTGAACCGACTCAGACTGAAGTTAACGAGACTGAACTCATGACCAATGAGGACAGAGAATGCGACCCTGAGACAGAACTAGCTGCTAGCAGACCTTCTCGACAGAGGACCAAACCAAAGATCTTAACCTATCCAAAATTAGGAAATCCTATTGTCAGTATAGTCCAATCTTTATTCCAAAGTTTGAGTGAAGCTGTCACAGATTCTATAGAAAAACCCTCAGAACCAATTAGCCTAATTTGAGTAGTATGCAAAGGGACTTGCATAGATTCAAGTGGGGAGGGTGTAACCCAGGCTAAAATAACCTTTATTGTTGTATCCATTTTATTTATTTGGCTATTAAACAGATTAATAGGAAATAAATAAATAAATAGAGAAATAACTAGGAAATAGGTCTAAAATGGTTGAAACCATGAAAGATAGTGATTACAGGTATTTTAAAGGTAATATTTGGTGTAATTATCTTTTATTGTGTTGAAATCTGTACACAAAGAGGTTATTTTGGTCACAGTATTTAATGTAAGCAGAAGACTTTTATTTTGAAAGGTTGCCTGCATGTGCAGCTCACGTGACTGGTCCAGCAGCCGTTAAGTTTTGTTTTCCTCTGCGCATGTGCAGCTCACATGACTGGTCCCACAGCCGTTGGGTTCTGTTTCCCTCTGCGCATGTGCAGCAGAGTGTATAAATACAAGTCACCTGAAGCGGGAAAGTCAGAGACTGAAAAGCAATGAAGCGGAACGCTTTGTTGTAAAAGAAAGAGAAGAAGAGAGGAGAAAGTTAGAGAAACGTTGATCAGAAAGGTGCCTGTCGCCTGAGAAAACTCTTTAGACGTAAAGAGTGGTTTCTGCACTTTTTTCCTCGACCTGACTGCGTTCAGGAATTTTATTTTCTGAACAGAACTGAACTTGGTGAGTTAAAAGTATATTTTATTTTCTGGAAAAATAATTTATATGTTATATATTTTTGTCTCACCGAAGGAGAAAGATAAGAAACACAATTTATGTCGTTTTATGCCTAAAAAACTGGTTGTCAGTAAAACCGAGTGACTATTAATTTTAGAAAGCTAAAACAGACTTTTGTGTTTCTCCCTGGCTGTGCCAGGCTTTTTTTTTTCCCCTTGTGTGTGCTGGAAGGTTCTTTCCAGTTCTATGAGAAAGCTTCTAGAACCTTCTGGAAAGCCTTGCTGAGGGTGTTTCAACGGTTCTGCTGAGTCGGGAGCTGGACCGGAGGTTCCCTGTCAGCAGCTGTGTCCAGACTGAATTTAGATGGCGAGCCAGTACCCCAGGAATTAAGGACCGCCCAGCAGAAGCTCCGCCTCCTGCTGGAACACTTCATCTTACCCAAAGAAAAGTGGTATGATCCAAATTGTTCCCGCCTCTCTAAAAAAAGAGCAGTGGACTCAGAACTGATTTTCAACCTGTAGAACTCTTCATGAGAGAAGGGAAAAGGTCGAATTGATTACACATTATTCAGTTTACTGAATTTCTGTGGTTCTTTTTACATTTTTTTTTTCTTAAATCCCAATTAATATTTATTAAGTTGTGAACTGTAAATTGTTGTTGGGTTTTTGAATTTAAAAATAGATAAGATTTATTTTGAGAAGTAGTTAATTTAGAAAACTAAATAGCTTAAATTCTTAAAGGAGCACTAATCTTTTAAATTAGGTTTAAAAGATTAATTAGCTGTAAATTAAATAAATTGCAGTACCAAATTGAAATAAACTAGAATACAAATTAGATATAAAATAAATAGCAATCCTTAATTGCCATTTAGTGTTTATTGAACTTCTAAGAAGAGATTAATAAATTACTAAAAAGGGAGCAAGGGATTTATTTATATTGTTTTGAGTGTGATTATATGTGATTGTGTGTATTGTTGTTGTTTATTCATTTGTTTTTTAATTAAATGATAAGCTGGCAGTTCAACTTTCACATTGTGGTCTGAGTCAATAATTTAAGGTTTACTATTTTACTTCTTTCTTTTTGCTCCAGAAGTCGAACCTGGTAACTAGCCCTTAACCTAACTAGACTGTAAACACGCCATGAGCGTTGTTTAGATAATTGGCAAACTAGCCAAGATTAATAGCGTGTCATAGGTGTTACACTAACAACAACTTAACAACAAGTTAAAGCTGGATTTTGGATAAGAATCGACAGATTTGACGCCAAGCGGGACCCACTTCATCTAACAGCTCCACAACAGCCTCTGAGTGGACCAGAACCGTCGACGAGGATTATGTCAGACTTTAGTCTGTGATAATCAATAGCTGATTTACAGCAGGTAAATCAACGCTCTTAATAATGTTTGCTTGCTTGTGTTTACTTCGATCACACAACAACCAACTGAGTTTTTTTTGTGTTTTTTTCCTGTGAGGTCGAGAAGCTCTCCTTCCACCAGGCGGACCGGTTCGTTTGTGGGACCAGTATCCAGGATGAAAACAGAGCAGAGTCCAGGTCATTAACGTATTTACAGTTCGGTTAACGTGTTTTTAATAGTCTTCAGTTTAATTCTCAGTGTTTGTGTGACATACAGTTTGTGGAATTTAATAAATAAATACAAAATAAACCTGGTGTCTTCATTTTCAACTTTAATAACATACAACATGTTAATCATTTAAATCAAGTAACTTGATTCCAGATAGCTTCATTTAGTTCAGATAACTTTATTTATCTCCCTCGCTAAAATAAATACTGTTTATTATTGTTAAACTGTTATTATTTAGCACATTTAGAATGTTATAGTGCAGGGCGACGTGAAATATCCACCTGCCTCGTTCAATAAACAACAATATTAGAACTGAATCCAGCGGTGTCCCTTCCAACACAGATGTCGGACACAGCAGCTACATTTAGGTGTAGATTAATTAAATATGAGACTCAAAATATATTTCATCAGTTGTAGTTCAGAAAGCGGTGTGTCCGCCGCCATTGTTGTTGATAGAAATATGCCGTATGTCTGCACGTGCGTGCGTGCATGTGGTTTAAACAAAGGCTCAGCGGGAGCTGATTATGTTGTCAGCGGGGGGGTCAGCGTAAAATCTCCACTCTGGAAGGTGGGTTCAGAAACCTCCGGATTCAAAGAGGGGGGCCAGTGGTGTTGTGTAAATGATCAGCAGAACCGCATAGAGAGCGCCGTGTGAACGCCCCCTCAGTCTGTTGTTTTATTTGTGGTAACTCTCTGTGATGCTGCATTGTAAGGTTTTTGCTAATAATAATAATAATAATGAATTCCATTTATAATGCACTTTTCATTAATAAAAATCTCAAAGTGCTACAAAGTGTAATAAAGCAAAGATCAAAATAAAACAAGTGGTAAAATCAAATAAAATCAATAATAATATCAGAGTCAGAGAGTCAGAGAGTCTTTATTGTCATTTGCACCGCATGTGGTACATGTGATGAAAACGAGATTATGTACACGGGGTCCCAGTTACATCCAACAACAAATGCAAGAGAAAAACAGTAATAACATCTAGAACTAACTAAGAAAAACATCAACTAGTAATACACTAAGCTTAATATAGTGGGAATAAACAGCAGCACGAACATGAGTTTGTATGAGCAGATGATCACAGATGAACACAGATGAACACAGCGACAAGAAAACAGATCAGCATCAGTATGATGTGATATTTTGCAGTGTTTATATTTTTTATTTTTATTTATTTTTATTTATTCATGAGTCTAACAGCCTCAGGGTAGAAGCTGTTCCTCAGTCTAGTGGTTCTACACTTGATGCTCCTCAACCTCCGTCCTGAGGGGAGTGGGGCAAAGAGTGAGTGTGCTGGATGAGTGAGGTCTTTCATGATGCAGGTCGCTCTTTTTCTGCATCTGGAGGTGTAAATGTCTGTGATTGTGGGGAGACTGACTCCAACAGACTTCTGTGCAGCCTTCACCACTCTCTGCAGAGCTTTCCTCTCTTCAACTGTGCAGCCTCCATGCCACACGTTGATGCTGGAGCACAGGACACTCTCCACTGCACACCTGTAGAACGAGGTGAGAACTGGGCTGCTCAGACCAGCACGTCTCAGCCGTCTGAGGAAGTAGAGTCTCTGATGACCTTTCTTGATCAGGCTGGTGGTGTTGTTGCTCCAGCTGAGGTTATCATTCATGTGTACACCCAAGTATTTGTAGCTGGAGACCACTTCCACTGCAGACCCACCTATTTTCAGTGGGGCGTGGGTGTGTTTGTTCCTTCTGAAGTCCACAATCATCTCCTTTGTCTTCTTCACATTCATGTGAAGATTATTCTCTTTGCACCAGCTCTCCAGGTGTTCCACCTCCTGTCTGTAGCTGGACTCATCATTGTTTGTGATGCATCCCACCACCGCTGTATCATCTGCAAACTTAACAATATGACAGCCTGGAAGTGTGGCTGTACAATCATATGTGAGCAGAGTGAACAGAAGGGGGCTCAGCACACATCCCTGAGGAGAGCCAGTGCTGAGGGTTATGGTGGAGGAGGAGAAGTTGTGGATCTTCACGGACTGTGGTCTGTCTGTTAAGAAGTCTAGTACCCAGTTACAAATAGAGGGGCTTAGTCCAAGTGTAGATAGTTTGTCTATCAGAGTTTGGGGGATCATGGTGTTGAAGGCAGATGTGAAGTCCACAAAGAGCAGACGCACGTATGAGTCTTTCTGATCCAGGTGGGTGAGAGCAGTGTGGACCACGGAAGAAATGGCGTCCTCTGTTGATCGGTTCTCACGGTATGCGTATTGATGAGGGTCCTCATTGATGTTGACGGTTGCCTTGATGTGGGACATGACCAGTTTCTCAAAACATTTAGCGACTATCGGGGTGAGGGCCACCGGTCTATAGTCATTCAGACCAGTCACTGTGGAGCTCTTTGGGACTGGGATGATGGTCGCGGTCTTCAGGCAGGTGGGAACTGACTCCAGTGCAAGTGAGGTGGTGAAGATGTCAGCCAGCACCTCACAGAGCTGGTCCGCACATTCCTTCAGAACTTTCCCTGGGATGTTGTCTGGTCCGGTTGCTTTATGAGGATTAATCTTTCTGAGACTGCCTCTCACTTCTGCTACGGACACCCTGAGATGCTCTTCATCTGGTGATGAGGTGAGTCTGGTGCTAGCTGGTCTGTTTGGATCATCAAAACGTGCATAAAACTTATTGAGGGCATCAGGCAGAGATGGGTCCCTGGGGCATTGTTTGTTTTTGCCTTTGTAATCTGTTATGCATTTAATACCCTTCCACATGCTCCGTGGGTCTTGTGAGGTGAACTGTCCCTCGATCCTCTGTGCATACGTGGCCTTGGCCTTCTTAATGCCATCCTTCAGTTCATTCCTGCACTTTCTCAGCTCCACTTTATCTCCTGACTTGAATGCAGTGTCCCTGGCTGCTAGTAAGGCGTGAACTTCTTTATTTAACCAGGGTTTCCGGTTCGGGTAGGATTTCACATATTTTTTTATAGATACATTTTCAGAGCATGTACTGATGTAACCCAGGACTGAGGAAGCGTACAGTTCCATGTCCACTGAACTTCCATCAGTGGCTGCTTCTCTGAAAACAGACCAGTTTGTCCTCTCAAAACAGTCTCTCAACATGGGGGAACTATCTTGGGGCCAGATTGTTATTTCTCTTTGTTCCGGCTTGGACCGCCTGAGTGGGGGGAGTTCTCTTGGGGCCAGGATCAGAGACTCGTGATCGGAAGATCCAAGCGGTGGGCGTGTCTTCGCCGTGTATGCCCCCTTTACATTTGTGAAGACTTGGTCGAGCGTTTTATCTCCTCTCGTAGCTGTGAAGACGTTCTTATTGAAGGCTGGGAGGGAGACTTGAAGATCAACGTGATTGACGTCCCCGCAAACAATGAAAAGCCCCTCAGGATATTTACACTGCAGCGAGGTGAGTAAGTCATGAATTTCTCCCTGGGCGTCATTAGCATTAGCATCGGGTGCTATGTAAATAGCTGTTATTAAAATCACAGCATGGTCGCGCGGAAGATAATGCGGCCTACATCTAACTGTGATTAACTCGACGGCGGCTGAACAAAGCCTTTTAATCACGGAACAGTTCGTGCACCAATCTTTGTGTACGTAAATACAAACACCTCCACCTCGCGTTTTCCCCGTAGTCTCGGTGCACCGGTCTGTTCTGAAAAAGAGCCGATTATCCAGCTCGTAAACAGAGTCTGGAGTGTCCTCCGAGATCCAAGTTTCCGTAAGACAAAGCACGGAACATCTTCTCATCTCCTCCGACGTGGTTACTCTCAAACGAAGTAGATCCATCTTGTTGTCGAGCGAGCGCACGTTAGACAGAAAAAGAGCCGGCATCGGGGGTCTACCGGTTTTAGCGTCTGCCCGCAGTCTCGTCATAATTCCTGCACGGCAACCTCTCTTCTTTCCACGAGAGCACCGCTTCCTTTTCTTTCCTCTCGAGCGCATCTGTTTCCAGAAGGACGTTCTTAGCAGGTCCAATCTTCCGAGCTCTGATTTGAGTTCGTTGCTGATTTCAGCTGTGCCCTGTGGTAAATCCGCTCCGATTCTTAACAGTTCAGTTCGGCTGTAATTCACCCGCAAAAAACGCGTAGAGTCAGGTACAAAAACACTATTAAAATTACTAAAAACTAGAGATGATCCGGGAGCTTGTGAAGCTGCGGCTGCTCTGAGCGCGGCCATCATATGTAAATATGTATATGTATATGTAAATATCGACTAAGATCAAAGAGAAAATCATGTGGATGCAGATTAGGCTTGCTTAAAAAATAAATAAAATAAAACAAGTGATAAAATCAAGTAAAATCAATAATGATATCAGCTAAGATCAAAGATAAAATCATGTGGAGGCAGAATAGGCTTGCTTAAAAAGAAAGGTCTTTATGCTGCTTTTAAAGTCAACCAGTGACTGTGGAGCTCTCAGGTCATCAGGGAGGGAGTTCCACAGGCGGGGGGCAGCCACACAGAATGCTCGGTCTCCCATGGTCCTCAATTTGGTCCGAGGAATATGAAGGAAATTACTGTTCTGTGATCGTAGAGACCGGGTGGATGAATATGGTGCAAGAATGTCCTTTAGATAGTCAGGTGAAGTGCCGTGCAAGCATTGATGGGTAATGAGAGCAGTTTTGTACTGAATTCTGTAGGTGACAGGAAGCCAATGGAGGTTATGGAGAATGGGTGTAATATGTTCAAATTTACGAACTCTCAACAGAATCCTTGCTGCACTGTTTTGAATGTATTGAAGTTTCTGAAGGTTTTTGCCAGGGATACCAATAAACAGGGAGTTGCAGTAGTCGAGCCTGGAGGAGACAAGGTTTTTGCTTCCTGTTTAAAGAAAATATTAGTTTATCTTTACTAGGAAAAAGACAAAGAGGGAGGCCAAAGAGGAGATATATGGATGCAGTTAGAGAGGACATGATGGTAGTTGGAGTGAGGACAGAGGATGCAGAGGACAGGGTGAGGTGGAGGAGGATGACTCGCTGTGGCGACCCCTGAAAAGGGAAAAGCTAAAAGAAGAAGAAGAAGATTAGTTTATCCTTACTGGAGTGTTTGAGTTTGTCTCTACTTCTTGGTCCAACACTTCCTGCCACCAGGTCAGCAGCAAAGTCATTCAGCTCTCAGTATCCACTTTGCCTTTTAGCAGAAAATCTATTTACTCTGATTTTGCTTTGTTTCTGTAGGCTATGAATGGCCTGTTCTACTTATATAAAGAAGTCTTCGGTACTGTGAAGCGCTTTGGGGCCCCTCAAAGGGGGCTGGAAAGCGTTATATAAGCAAGCTCCATTTACCATTTAAAGGAGCTGTATGTATCTTTTCTAACAATATATTTTTAACATATTTCTTCACTCTGTCACTACCTCCTGACATACTGATTTTAGACAAGTAATCTCTGAAAAAAACTATTGTCCCCTTGCTTCTCTAAAAGCATTTCTAAAAAGCCACAGTGACACGCCGTTAACCAGCCAATAAAAACAGAGTTTGTAACCAGCCAATAAAAACAGAGCTTGAATTTGAATCAGCCAATAAAAACAGAGCTTGAATTTGAATTTCAGCAGAGCAAGGGGTAACAGAAGCCGTTTTCGCATTGCACGGCCCTCTCCAGTCCGGCTCGTCTCTTCTTGGCCCAGAGCCAGCCCTGGCCCGCCTCCGTTCATTACGCACTGTCCGGAGAGCAAGCCTTGAAGTGGGTGGGGTGTTCACTTGACGTGGATAGAGTGTTCTTGTGTGCGCGCTTACAGTGTTTTAAGAGAGGACACCCCTAAAAAAACATTTGTTAGCTGAATATATATATATTAGTTTTTCTGAGTTTATTTTTTGTTAATAATTGATTACAAATCAGCCTATGTATCAGCTTATGTTAGAACGTAAATAACACGAAGCGCGCACCCATTTCCACCTTTCCGCGCAACCTGAATGTCATTAAAATATAACTAATATTGTCTAACTCTTGCGCGCAGCCAGGGTTTTAAAATATAACTAATAATCTCTAACTTCTACGTGCAGCTAGAATGTTAAGAGGAGTGATTGCTATATAGTTAAAGTGGACAGCTAAAAATCCAGTCTGCCGCTGTAGCTCAAAGAGATCGTCACTGCTCTTACACTCTTTTATCTTGACACGAGGAAGCGGGTTCACTTCCCACCTGGTACAAAGTAATTTTACTTTTTTTTATATTTGAGTAAATAAAAAAGAGTTTGTTTGGTTAACACAACTCCTTTTCCAGCTTCTCCAGCGTCTCTACTTTCTCTGCAAGCTGAAAAGGGCTGGAGCTTCAACCCCCATCATGTGCACCTTCTACAGGGGTGCCATAGAAAGTGTCCTGACCAGCTGCATCACGGTGTGGTTTGGTGCATGTACTGCATCATGCCGCAAGAGCCTCCAGCGCATCGTGAGAGCAGCTGAGAAGATCGTCGGCACCTCCTTGCCCTCACTGCAGGACTTACACAGCAAACGCCTCACTCGGAAAGCCCTCTGCATGGCAGGTGATCCCACACACCCACTACACAGCTGCTTCAGACTGCTGCCATCAGGGAGGAGACTGAGGAGTCTCCAGGCTCGAACCAGCAGACTGAGAGACAGCTCTGTTCATCAGGCAGTCAGAATGCTAAACACTCTGCCTGCTCTGCCTCCCCTCCCATTTGAACTGCCTTAACACAAAAAACTTTCTCACACATTACCACTCAACACAAAGTTTTTAACACTGGACCCTGTGTCATCAAACGGGTTATTCACTAAACTCTCGGTCATGTGCTCATTCAGTTTGCACTACTTCTCATATTTGCACTAATGTTTGTATTACATTACTGCCTATAGTCATACTACTGTTTACATTCACTGTTTACATTTATTAATACGGTTTACATTTATTACTACTGTTTTACATTTATTACTACTGTTTACATTTACACTACTTTTATATCTACACTACTGCTGATACATATACAGTATTCTCTGACTAGCCTTATCTAAGGATGCCAAATGTGCCTTATGTGCCTTACTGCATATGCCACTTTGCCTCTATACCAACATCAACTACCTCATACATATACTGTGTACATTAACTCATATGCTGCTGTGCCACTCTTTGCAAATGTCAATGCTAGAACCTTCAGTTTATTTTATAGATATACTTTTTATACTTTTTATACTACTATGCAAAAACTCAGGACAGTATTACACTTTTATTATTTCATTTTATGCTTATGTTCATTGGGTGTTTGGTGTTTTAGGGGTGTTTGGTGTTTCAGTGTTGGTGTAAATTTTCATACTTTTATACTACTATGAAAAAACTCAGGACAGTGTTACACTTTTACTATTTTATGCTTATGTTTATTAAATGTTTTAGTGTTTAGATGGTTACTGTTGCACCGAGGGACTGAGAGAAACGCAATTTCAATCCTGTATGTCCTGTACATATTGCAGTTCTGACAATAAAGTGCACTTTGACTTGACTTTGAAAACCCTGGCTGCGCGCAAGAGTTAGACAATATTAGTTATATTTTAATGACATTCAGATCACGCGGAAAGGCGGAAATGGGTGTGCGCTTCGTGTTATTTACGTCCTAACATAAGCTGAGCTGTAATCAGTCATTAACAAAAATTTTACTCAGAAACACTAATTCAGCTAACCAATCAATCAATCAATCAATCCATTTTATTTATAAAGCACCCTTCATACTAAAAGCAGCTCAAAGTGCTGTACAGAATTATAAAACAATAAACTCACAAAATTAAAGCAAACGACACACACAAAATAAATAAAATCAATCAATCAAATTAAATACAGTAGTATGGAAAATGTATAGATTGAACAGAGATGAACCAGTTTAGGAAATGCAGTTAAAAAGATGGGTCTTGAGCCTGCTCTTAAAAACAACAACATTCTCTGCAGCCCTCAGGTTCTCCGGCAGACTATTCCACAGACGGGGGCCAACAATTATTTTAGGGGTTTCTGTAGTTAAATATTAATGAAATTCAGCCCTCGCGCTGAGGTTGTTGCGAGTCCAGCCCCTGCTGCAAACAACAAATCAAATGTGAGCAGTACATGACGTCAAACTGGGTCCGTGGGACCGGCCCGATAAGAACCACGGTGGAGATGGTTCCAAAACGAGGGCGGATCCCGGGCGGAAAAGGAGAATGCGAACATGCCGAACCCGGTTTAGAAGCAGGGTGGAGCCGGGGAGGGCCGTGCAGTGCGAAAACGGCTAGAGCCATATATGGCTCTGAGGGGGAGGGACCAGAAACGTGTCTCTGTTCAAAATGTTCATAAGTTCCAGCGTGTTCCAGAAATTACATACATAACCTTTAAAGGTCCACTGACATGATGTTGGAAATTTGCATAAAATCGCACAAAATATATATGTTGTATCATTCAACTATGTTCATTTTTAATTGCAAAATGAGAAATATATTAAAATTTGCTTTAAAATTGATTTTAAATTTGGCGCCGTGTGTCGCCTTAGGAAATCTGAAAGTTATGCACCATAACTCATGTTCCCTGAAGGAAGGGAACGAGGTGCAACATACTTGCTATGGGAATTGCACCCCCGCGTGATTACCTGAAGGAATATACTCACGCCTTTACGGCTAGGGGCGTCATCGCCGCGCCAGAGGCCCCGCCCTCTGGGTACTTAAGCGGCTTGCGCCCCTCCATCTTTCTCCAAAGTTGCACTTCACCGAGCTTTCAGCATTGAAAAGGGCCAGCTATGTTGCACCTCGTTCCCTTCCTTCAGGGAACATGAGTTATGGTGCATAACTTTCAGTTCCCTTTCAGTCTGGTCTCTCAGTGCAACATACTTGCTATGGGAACGTAATCCATTCACGCCCTTGAAATGCTCAGTAAAATGCATGCTAGAGTGAACGTCTGCCCTTGACCAGCAGGCATCTCAAAGCTACTTTCTACTGTGTGTTAGAAAGGACAGCCTGAGTGACGTCACCCGCAGTAACATCCAAACTGTAATGCTTTGCAAAAGTGTTTAATGAGCTCCAATTCACAGCATCGCAAATGTCTGCGACTGGTACACCCTTGCATAATGACCAGGAAGTGGACAAGCCCCTAGTGGAGTGAGCATGCACTCCAGAGGATACCTGTTGACCTTTGCTACTGTATGCCCTCTTAATGGCCTCAGTCACCCAATGTGAGGCATTGTTTTGATAGGGCTCTCCCGGTAGCAGGTGCTACAAAGCAGACGAACAGTTGGTTTGTTTTCCTCCATTCGGCTGTTCTCTGCATGTAGGTGCGTAAAGCCTTCACTGGGCAGAGAGCCTTTAGCCTTTCCTGTTCCTGAGTCAGGACAGGAGCAGGTGGAAAGGAAGAGAGATCAAAGTCTAGACTCCTATGGTTCAAAGTCAAGACCTTGGGAGTGCGGGATTAGGCCTTAGTGTAACCTTTGACCCGTCAGGGGCGAATCTGGTACACATTGGATGTACAGACAATGCATGGAGGTCACCCACGCGTTTTGCCGAGCAAAGTCCCAGGAGTAGAGCAGTTTTATAAGATAGTAAATCTATCTTAACCTCGCTCAGTGGCTCGAATGGAAGGTCACAGAGTGTCCCCAGGACCAGGCCAAGATCCCAACCAGGGGTCAGGGTCCTGCTGGGTGGTTTAGTCTGAAGGACACCCTTCATAAATCTTATTATGATTGGATGTGCCCCGGGTGTCCTGTGTCCCCAGCCTTTGTGACAGGCTAAAATAGCTGATAGGAAAACTTTAATCATTGAATAAGAACAACCTTTTTCCAGTAAGTCCTGAAGGAAAGTCAGGAGCTGAGCCAAGTCGCATGCATAAGAAATAATATTTCTTTCTGAGCACCAGGCTTCAAAAATACGCCACTTTTGTGTGTATAAAGTTTATGTTGATCTAGCATAGGCATTTTGTATAGTTAATACCACATTTTCTGGCAGGCCTGACTCCATCAACCTGTTCTTTTCAGCCAACAAGCTGAGACTTTTGGCAGTCCCTGGCCTAAGTGGCTGTACTGCCCCATCTAGTGACACAGAGGCTGTTAACCCCTGGGGGTCAACCAGGTTGGGAAGGAGGCCTCCTTGCCGATATACTCCCAAGTTACCTTGCTCAGGGTTAATTGAGGGCAGATGTAACCTGTCATCCTTAAAAACATACAGAAACATAAACTTTGCAACAAGAGGAAACAACACACTGGACCAAGTTTACACCACCATGAAAAATGCCTACAGAGCCCTCCCCCTCCCCCACATTGGTGCTTCTGACCATATCTGTGTTATGCTAAAGCCAGCATACAGGCCACTGGTGAAAGTCACAAAACCAGTCCGCAAGCAGATACGAGTGTGGCCAGAGGGGTCTTCAGAGGCACTCCAGGACTGTTTTGACACCACAGATTGGGGTATGTTCAAAGAAGCTGCTACCACAAACAACAACACATGTCTCCAGGAGTACTCAGACACTGTATGTTCATACATCGCCAAGTGCATTGATGATGTTACCAACCTCAAAACCATCACTGTTCGGGCTAATCAGAAGCCATGGCTGACAGCTGAGGTTCACAGACTCCTGAAAGCCAGGAATGCTGCCTTCAAAGCGGGAGATCAGGTGGGCCTGAAGGCAGCCAGAAAGAACCTGGATCAAGGCATCAGAGAGGCCAAGGAGCAGTATTCCAGGAAAATAGCTCACCGTTTCAAGGACAGCAAGGATACACGCAGTCTGTGGCAGGGAATACAGACCATCACAGACTACAAACCCCCCCCCCAGACCTGTGACAGCTCAACCTCTACGCTGAATGAACTGAATGAGTTCTTCGCTCGGTTTGAGGCAAGTAACAGCACACCTGCACATAAACTCCCCCCCTCTCCTGATGGCCAGGTGCTGGCGCTGTCCTCAGACAGCGTAAGGCGATCATTTATCAAGATTAATGCCCGGAAGGCCTCTGGTCCTGACAACATACCTGGTCGTGTGCTGAAGGACTGTGCAAGGGAACTCGCAGCGGTCTTCACGGACATCTTTAACATCTCACTGAGCCAGGCCATCGTCCCCACCTGTTTCAAAGCCACCACCATCATCCCTGTCCCAAAGAAGGCAACGCCCGCATGTCTCAATGACTATCGCCCAGTAGCACTCACCCCCATCCTGATGAAGTGCTTTGAACGGCTAGTCATGAAAAGCATCACATCTGTCCTCCCTGCCTCCCTGGATCCCTTCCAATTTGCATACCGACCTAATCGCTCAACCGACGATGCCATCTCCTCTGCCCTCCACACAGCTCTCACACATCTGGACACGAAGGACTCTTATGTTAGAATGCTGTTCATCGACTTCAGCTCGGCATTCAACACCATCATCCCCCAACAGCTCATCCATAAACTGGACAGTCTGGGGCTGAACACCTCAATGTGTAACTGGCTGCTAGACTTCCTGACCGGGAGACCACAGACAGTACGGATCGGGAGTAACACATCTAGCACCATCACATTGAACACAGGGGCCCCACAAGGATGTGTGCTGAGCCCCCTTCTATTCACCCTGCTAACACACGACTGCACACCATCGTACAGCTCCAACCACTTCATCAAGTTTGCGGACGACACAACAGTGGTAGGTCTCATCAGCAACAACGATGAGACGGACTACAGGAACGAGGTGAGCCGCTTGGCCTTGTGGTGCGGACACAACAATCTCACTCTCAACGTGGAGAAGACAAAGGAGATTGTCGTGGACTTCAGGAAGAGGGATGCACAACATGCCCCTCTGACCATCAACAGCACCGCAGTGGAGAGAGTGGACAGCACCAAGTTCCTGGGAGTGCACGTCTCAAAGGACCTGTCCTGGAGCAGGAACACTGCAGCACTGGCCAAGAAGGCTCACCAGCGCCTCTACTTTCTCCGCAAGCTGAAAAGGGCTGGAGCTTCAACCTCCATCATGTGCACCTTCTACAGGGGAGCCATAGAAAGTGTCCTGACCAGCTGCATCACTGTGTGGTTTGGTGCATGCACTGCATCCTGCCGCAAGAGCCTCCAGCGCATCGTGAAAGCAGCTGAGAAGATCGTCGGCACCTCCTTGCCCTCACTGCAGGACTTACACAGCAAACGCCTCACTCGGAAAGCCCACTGCATGGCAGGTGATCCCACACACCCACTACACAGCCGCTTTAGACTGCTGCCATCAGGGAGGAGACTGAGGAGTCTCCAGGCTCGAACCAGCAGACTGAGAGACAGCTCTGTTCATCAGGCAGTCAGAATGCTAAACACTCTGCCTGCTCTGCCTCCCCTCCCATTTGAACTGCCTTAACACAAAAAACTTTCTCACACATTATCACTCAACACAAAGATTTTAACACTGGACTCTGTGTCATCAAACGGGTTATTCACTAAACTCTCGGTCATGTGCTCATTCAGTTTGCACTACTTCTCATATTTGCACTAATGTTTGTATTACATTACTGCCTATAGTCATACTACTGTTTACATTCACTGTTTACATTTATTAATACTGTTTACATTTATTACTACTGCTTTACATTTATTATTACTGTTTACATTTACACTACTTTTATCTACACTACTGCAGATACATATACAGCATTCTCTGACTAGCCTTATCTAAGGATGCCAAATGTGCCTTATGTGCCTTACTTCATATGCCACTTTGCCTATATACCAACATCAACTACCTCATACATATACTGTGTACATTAACTTATATGCTGCTGTGCCACTCTTTGCAAATGTCAACGCTAGAAACTTCAGTTTATTTTATAGATATACGTGTTGAATAAACTTTTGAATGAAGAGGCAAGGCTGTTCAAACGAAGTTTCAAGTTTAAAAGATTTAATAATCTTGCAAGATTGAGAACAGAAATGATACAGGCACGAAGCTGTCTAGGTCTGCTCTGAATTCAGAGGGTAACACAGCAGGGTTAAAAACCTTCGTAAAGGAGGGGCTAGTTTGGGGGGGTTGAAGGAGGAACAGGATGGAACCATGGGTGGAACAAGGAAGTTCTTTCTTATCACAAAGTGGAAACTCCTGATAACAAGTAGAAAATGAACATTTCAGCAAATGGAAAATGGCTCTCAGCATTTTCTTACAATGCAACAGTGTTTTTAGACTAACACGAGGAGATCACAAGTTTGGTCAGCAGACAAAATGAAGAACAGGACATTATATGAGGAACAATGGTTGGTTTCACACAGATGGTCACAAGATAAACAGAGTCAGCAGAACTAGGTGGTCACAAGATGCACAGAGTCATTTGGAGTGCATGAACACTGAATATGAGGTGAAAAGTTTAATGCATGAGTTTAATCGTGTTTAATACCTGAGAATGTATGATTCACTTAACAATTCCCTCCTTTTGTTCCGTCAGGAACAACTAAGATAATACAATTCACAACAACAACAACAAAATCAACATTTTTAATGCAAACAAAACCAAAATCAAAAGTAATAATCAATTTCAAGAAAATCACAGTGTTATTAAATCACATGTTATGCCTCCCCAGGCCTAACTGGATGATGTGAACTTGTGCAGGAAAACCCCGGTGGCAACGATGTAGAGGTGCTTGAGGGAAAAAGCTGCACAACACCCTGGCCCCACAGCGGCGACCAAATCTGGTGTCCATATCATCCTTACATTCAGTTGATCGTTGTAGTCCCTTCGACCAGGACTCTGTTTAAGCTCTCTCTTAGCTGGATTGAGTTGGTTCACATTTTCAGGATGCAGGTACCATGTCATGAGACCTATCAGTGACAGTCCCACAATGACTAGAGTATAGCAAAGCAGCTCTTTCATCCCAGTGAATGTTTTAGGTGAAACAGTTTGTTTTAAAGTTGTGCGTGGGATGCGTGTATCGAGCATTGTCTTATCTTTTCTGTCGTTGTCAGGAGTTCTTCTAAAGCAGTGTCTCCTGAGCGCGTAGATCCCTCGTTGGCACCCAGCCTCTAAAGCTCTGGCGCGTTGCTCCTCTTGGAAGGAGGGAATCCTACCAAACTCGTTCTCCTGCCAGTGGGTCCTCTGTTGGTGACCTGGTACCTCGGAACAGCTTGCAGTGGGCGGCGTGGATCCAGGTGGCTCTCTCAGCGACTTTCACGGCCGTGTGGGTCACGAGCAACACCTGGTAGGGTCCCGTCCACCTGGGCGAGTTCCAGTGTTTCCTCCTGAAAGATTTAACCATAACAAAGTCTCCAGGAGTTATGTTGTGTAGTTTTACCTGAGTTGGGCTGGGTAGCCCTCCCTGGACTTGCTCTCTGATGGATTTAAGATGGTTAGTCAGATTAATGCAATACGTCAGCATGTCGTGATCACAATGTTTTAGATCACTAGTTGAGATTGGTCCCACGCCCATGTTGGGTGGAGCCGCAAAAAGGATTTCAAATGGGCTGAGGTTATGCTTAGCTCGTCTCCGCATGCGCAAATATGTTAGTGCAATCGGCAGACAAGACACCCAGTTAAGTTTTGTTTCTTCACAGATCTTAGACAGTTTGTTTTTTAATGTTCCATTCTCTCTTTCGACCGCCCCTCCACTTTGTGGATGATAGGCGCAGTGTTTGGTCAGATCAAAGTTCAGTGTTCGTGATATGTCGTCAAGGATTTGATTTGCGAAATGGGGGCCATTATCACTTGAGATTTTTTGTGGGATTCCCCACCTGGGAATGACTTCTTGTAACAGAAGTTTAGCTACTGTTTTAGCTGTGGCATGCTTTGTTGGGAAGGCTTCTACCCATTTGGAATACATGTCTACGATGACTAGACAGTATTTTTTGTTTTGAGCTGGTGTTAGTTCAATGAAATCAATCATGATGTGTTGGAATGGTGCTGTGATTGTTTTGTGGGCTCCAGAACCTGTGGGTTTAATGGCTTTAGCAACATTATGTGTGGCACAGATTAAACATGCCTCACAGTGTTGTGTGGCTGTTTGATGAAAGTTAATTGTGAACCAATTTTCATTGATTTGTCTCAACATCCCTCCTTTTGACACGTGGTCCAAACCATGTGTCAATGCTGCAAAGGAAGGGAAAAAATGTCGTGGAAGGCATGGATTACCATTTGGACCTACCCACACATCATTTTGAAAAATGCATCCGTGTTTCTTCCAGTTTGCCTTCTCACTGGCTGGTGCAAACTTTTGCATATCTGAAACAGAGAATGAAACATCATCAGCTTTGTTTAAAGGCAAAGACAAAAGCATGTTAGTTGGGTTAGGCAACATAGAGGCTTGTTTAGCTGCTGCGTCAGCAAGTGAGTTGCCTATGGAGACAGGATCAGTGTTTGATGTGTGTGCTGCACATTTGATGACTGCAATTTTGAGAGGGAGAGTGATTGCAGTAAGAAGTTCGTCCACAAGTTTGTGATGAAGGATTGGTTGGCCATCAGACTTGAGGAAGTTTCTGTGTTTCCACAAAGCTCCAAAGTCATGAACAACTCCAAAAGCATACCTGCTGTCTGTGTAAATGTTAACAGTTTTGCCTTCAGAAAGTGTACATGCACGAGTGAGAGCCACCAGCTCGCAGGCTTGTGCTGAGCATGATGGTAAAGAAGATGATTCAACTGTGTGTGTGAGGGTGACAACAGCATATCCACTGCGAATCTGACCAGTGTCAGGGTCACGGGAAGAAGATCCATCAACAAAAAGTTCCCAATCAGGGTCAGTCAAAGGATTCTGTTCTAAGTCAGGTCGTGGTGTGCATATGACTTCAAGTTCCGCCATACAGTCATGTGGTTCACCGTCATCCTCGTTAGGCAAAAGAGTCGCAGGATTCAAGACATTACATCGTTGGATGGTGATGTTTGGCATGTCCAACAGTGTGGTGTGATAACGTAACCAACGTGCGGTTGAAAGATGAGCAGTTTTTTGCTCATTTAGAATTTGAGTAACTGCGTGGGGGACAAGAAGAGTCAGATCAGAATACCCCACAATGTCTCTGCTTGCCAGTGCAGCTTTTTCTGCTGCGGCTACAGCTCGCAAGCAGAGAGGCAAACCAGCAGCTACTGGATCCAATTTAGCTGAAAAGTAGGCGACTGGTTTCAATCTGTCCCCATGCTTTTGCAACAACACTGACGTCATGTGGCCCTTCCTCTCATCCACAGCCTGTGTGAACGGGCGTTCTGGATCTGGAATACCAAGAGTTGGAGCCTTTTGCAACTGTTGCTTGAGTGTTTCAAAGGCCTGCAGTGCCTCAGTTGTCCACGTGACATGTGAGCTCATTTGTAAATGTTTGTCATGACATACCTTTCTTAAAGGAGCCTCAACCTCAGCGTAGTTTGGGATGAAATGCCTACAATAACCACAAAGACCTAGAAAAGACATGAGTTGTTTTTTTGTTACCGGTAATGGCAGTTTCACGATCGCCTCAACACGCGAGTCAGCAATTTTTCTTCCTTCTCTGGAGATCCTGTGTCCAAGAAAAGTGACAGTAGTTTGCACAAACTGCAATTTTGACAATGATACTTTGTGACCTTGTTCTGCCAGAAATGTCAGCAGTCTGATCGTGTTCTCTTTACAAGACTGTTCAGATGGTGCAGCCAGCAGCAAATCATCCACGTACTGTAATAAAGCACAATCATGAGGCAGAGAGAAACTCATCAAACTATCATTCAGTGCTTGATGAAAAATAGTGGGAGATTCACAGTACCCTTGCGGGAGCCTCGTAAAAGTGAAAGCCTTTCCCAGGAATTGGAAAGCAAACCAGAACTGGCTGTTGGGATGAACTGGAACGCTAAAAAACGCATTTGCTAAGTCTATCACACTGAAATATGTGGAGCCTGCAGGGATCTGGGAAAGGATGACATAAGGGTTAGGTACAATAGGTGCTCTTGCTTGGACAGAGGCATTAACTGCTCTTAAGTCTTGAACAAACCTCCATTCATCTGGAGGAGTAGGTCTGATCTTTTTAACTGGAAAAATCGGGGTTCTCACTGGTGACTCAGGGCAGGGTACTATCACGCCTGCTTCCAGCAAAGAGCGGAAAACTGGAGTGATACCTTTTTCTGCTTCAGGCTTCAGTGGGTATTGGGCTATTTTAGGTCTATAAGAAGACTTTGGTGTTATTTCAATTGGTTTTTGGCCCTTAATTAACCCGACATCAAATTTAGTTGTGGCCCACAGATGGGCGGGGACGTCTGCCAATTCAGGGTCGTCCAGAGACATCATGGACGTAACTAGTCATGCATTGTTATCAATCACTTCTTTTGTTGGCCGTGCTGTCAGCATGAGGCAACAATCTTGCCTAAACATGTTGAGAGACGGCGAGAAGGAACAATCATCACGTGGTTCCCAGTCATGTGTGGTGTGTGCTCTAAGTGCTAGAGGACCTAGGGAACGCCATTGGGAGTCAGGTGGCTTTGCTAGTGAGATGTGAGGAAATGAGTCAGGTACTGTGAAGTAGCTTGTCTGAGGTGTTGTTTTGTTGTTCAAATCTATCAGCACAAAACATGAGTCTTGTGTCCAACAGATGGATGTGGTGACAAGTTGTGTTGTCTGTGTTTGCAGAAATGAGTCCCCTAATGGGTCAGCTGGATCTGAAACGACATGAGCAGTGCAGTGTAGATGTGGTTCAGTCATAAAACAGACACTAGGTGGCAGCCTTTCTCTGGCCATTGAGAGCAGAGTGTCTCTCTGATGTGGATCAATTAACAACCACTGAAAAATGAACAATAATTCAGGTGTGAGAGAGACCAGAGTATCAGACTCCAATTGTTTAGACACAGTTAAACCATCAGGTGCACAGTTTATTGCCAGTCTAAATTTCAGAATCAAATCTCTTGCTAATAAATTTATTGGGCAAGAGTCAGAAAGCAAAAACTGATGTTCATGTGTTTCATGATCAAAAGGATCAATGATCTTGAGTGGAACTGTGACCGCTTCAGGAACTGTCTCGCCAGATGCACCTATGGAATGGACAATTTTGTTAGAAAGTGGAGCATTAGGAAGACATTTACGCATGATCAATGACTGTGTTGCTCCTGAATCTACAAGAAATTCTAATGAAATGTTTTCAACCACTGCAGTTATCATTGGTAGTTTCAGATAAGCAGCTTGAGTGTATTTGAAGTAAGTAGGAATAACTTCTCCTGTGTATGTATGTGTGTGTGTGTCATTTGTTTCAGAAACAGGTGTGTGTGTGCTGGCACTTGCGGTCTGAAATCCCTGGCTCCCACCATCTTTGGCTAGTCAGGTTGAGTAACCCCTCTGGCTTTGTCCACCCCTGAATCCAGCTTCGTCTCTGCCTTGAGGCGGGCCTTGATGTTGGTTTTGTCTGGAGTTGAAGTTTTGGTTGCCGTTGGGCCCTTGGTTTGGATAGGGCCTGAACTGCCCTCTGCCCCGGTTGCTGTACCTGTTGCGACCTTGGTTTCGGCCTCTTGGTCCTTGTCGATGTGGACAGCTGCGGACCCAGTGTTCCAGGCTCCCACAGTTGTAGCATGGCTGTGGTCTAGGTGGAGCAACATCAGGTTTTTGAAATGCTGGAGGGTGATTTGCAGCTTGAGCCTGGTTCAGGGTCAGCTGAGTGGCTGCTTGGAGCAGAGTCAGTTGAGCTTCATCATGCTGCTTTTGTTTTTTCTTCTGAGTGGTGGTGACCTCTGTCACATGCAGGTCCCACGCGTGCTCAGCATGATTCAGGAGCTCAGTCAGGCGTGGTCTCTTCTTCCAGCCGATGTAGGTGGTTTTGATTGATTTCTTTATTTGTGGGAGAAAACCACTCAGGACCGCCTGGCAGAAGATGGCTTCAAATGGTGAGGGGGCTGTGTCGTGTCTCCAGTTGTTGTCAGGCTCAAGGATGCCTGAATGGGTTTTGAAGATGGGCAGGAGACGGTTCACGTAGTCCTGTGGAGTTTCATCAGGTTTCTGGGTTGTGCTCGCAATGTCTGCATAACAAGGAACAGCTGGGAACACCTTAACCAGGCTTTCCCCAATTTCTGTTACATTTTTCATATACTCCTTGTTGCTGTCTTCGTTGATGTTTGGGCTGACGAGTTGAAAACCATCTTCCCTTTCAAAAAGTTCAGAGTCAATTTGGGAGACAAACCCAAGGCCATATATTGCTGATAAAATGACCTTTATCTCATGGAGAGTTGGTCTTATCACTCTGACTAACGTGAGCAATGCCAGAGCTATCATTTTTCCACCCTGGGCTCTGTCAGGCAGGTGCTGTTTGGCCATATCAATCAGCGCGGCGTGTGGCCAAGGTCTATAAACCAACTGTGGCTGCTCAGCCCCCCCCACCTCAATCATAGGTGCAGTGATGAAGGTGGTTGTGTCTTTCTTTTTGTCTGCAGTTTTTTGTTGAATTTTTTCAATTTCAGCTTGAATTTGCCTTTCTTTTTCCTTAAGCTGATTTATTTCAGTTTGACTTCTTGTGACTGGTCCACCAGAAACTCTTTCCTCTTGTTCAGAGTCTGATGTTGAGATGTTAGTCAAATCAGAGAGTGAGGATGGAGAGACAGGTGTGTTGTCAGTACCTGATTCAGTTGACGTTCCTGGTTGCTCCTTTTTCTTGGAGCCTTGGAAGTCATCGTCCATGCTCATGTCCAGAAGCCAGTCTGAAAATTGTCCAGTTCTCTGAAGCTCAGGGTATGGTGGTGGTTGGGGTGAACTCAGATGTGCCAGTGACGGATACAGCGGCACGGTGAGAGGTGGGAAGCCAGAAGTTCCAGCCGCAGATGGAGCAGAAGGAGAGAAAGAAACATTTAGTGGGTTAGTTTGTGTTTCTGTCCCTTTCTTATTATTTTTCCCTAAATGTTTTGTCTCTTTTGGAGCCTTCTGGTCTGCTTTCTTAATCTTCTGGGTCATCTGGAGGTTTTTTGATATTACTCTTTGACTTTGTAATTTGGATTCATTTTTCCACAGCTTAAAAGCTTGCTCATGATTGGTCACTGTTAACAACTCACCTTGTGGAATCTTTTTCTTGCTGCAAATCTTACGTTTTTGTTCTAACAATTGTTCTTCTAATTTTTGTATTTCCTGTGGATCAAACGATCCATTTCTTGGAAAATTGAATTTACAATGCCACTGTGGCACAAAGCTTAGACACAGATCACCGTGAAGTCTTCTCATTCTATCAATCTCAGGCCCG
>JBBPBX010035961.1:3965-21788 GCA_038048925.1 Garcialebias charrua | reverse complement strand
TTAAGTTGTACACTAAGCAGTTTCAGTCCATTGAATTATCTTCTCACCTTCAGACACTAGGAGCACAAAGCTCTACTCCACCAGGCAACAAGGAGTTTCCTCAGTGTTTTCTGTTACACTCTGCTGTGCTTCCACGTGTGTGTCGTGTTACAGAAAGCTTTCAGAGCATTCCAGTAACTGAGCAGAGGTGGGACTTGAAACAGACGTAGTTGATGTTTATTCCTGAACATGATGCCTCTTGTGCAGCAGACAAACATCTAAAGTCTGCTTTGGTCCGGACGCTGCGTATGAATCCGTATACAGTAGTAACTCTGCGATTGGTGGTGGTGGTGTGTGTCTGTGTGTGTGAGCGTGTTGCCTCCTGGCTTTTGATTTATTGCATCTATGTTTCACGGGCAGCAATTTATTGGAGGAAAAATGAGCAAGGCTTTCTACAACAAGCCCACTTCATTACTCAGCCCTCCACCCCACTGCATGATAAATTCAGCCTGTTAACAAGCAGGGCTTATTAACAGGGTTAGCTGAGTGAATGTGTGGTCACTGGGAGTCTAGTTTATGCTGCTTTACGCCGCCTGTTAAAGTTAATGAATGCCAGGGTGGGTATCCGGATGTCTGCTGGTTTGGCTGCTTGTCTGGTTGTGCTGCTGAAGCTCCAGATTAAATACGGGTTTATTTTATTTATTTATTTATTTATTTCCACCTGTGATGAATAGCTGAACATAAAGTTCCTAAATGAGTCACGAACCGTCTGCTCATTCATGCACTATTCATCCATCCATCCATCCATCCATCCATTTTCTTCCGCTTATCCGGGGTCGGGTCGCGGGGGTAGCAGCCTAAGTAGGGAGGCCCAGACTTCCCTCTTCCCAGCCACTTGGAGCAGCTCCTTCGGGGGAATCCCAAGGCGTTCCCAGGCCAGCCAAGAAACATAGTCCCTCCAGCGTGTCCTGGGTCTTCACGGTGGCACAACTGGTAGAGCTGCTGCCTCTCAGCGAGCAGGTCCCCGGTTCAATTAATAAAGATGGAAAAAATATTATCATAAGTTGTGTTTATCGATCTCCATGCTCAAAAATAGAGATATTTACTGAAAAAATGTTGGAGTTACTAGTCAAGAGCAGAAATAAAACTATTTTTCTATGTGGTGACTTCAACATCGATTTGGGAAATAGAACTGAGTCTAACAACATTAGTACATTTTTGGATTCGATGTACAGTATAAGTTTATGTCCGTTGATATTTAATCCAACTAGAATCACAACTCGGAGTGCTTCAATAATTGATAATATATTCACAAACATAACAGATGGCGATATGACAAGTGGTATTATGATGACGGATATCAGTGATCATTTACCAGTTTTTACTATTTATAAAAATAATGGTAGTATACCAAAAACAAATAAAAATCGGATTAAAATAATTAATACATCAAAAAGAGCACTTGATAAACTTAAAAATGACTTGGACAAACAAAATTGGGAAGAAGTATACATTGATGATGTTAACAAATCGTATGATACCTTTATGAGTATTTTGGGAGTTTTGTTTGAAAAAAATTGTGTGCAACAGAATTTTACTAAGAAAAAAACAGTTGATCATCCTTGGATGACCAATGGTCTGAGGAATGCATGTAAAAAGAAAAATCTTCTGTATTCATGTTTTTTGAAATCAAGAACTCCTGAAGCTGAAGAAAAATACAAACGGTACAAAAATAAATTAGTAAGTGTTATAAGAAATCATAAGAGGGAATATTATAGTCAATTATTACATACAAGCAGTGGTGATATGAGGATGACTTGGCGAGTAATTAACAACGTTCTAAATAAACACAAGGGTAATACGGGAGTGTCACAACATTTTGTGGAAAATAATATGGAAATTAATGATAACAAGGAAATTGCAAATGGATTTAACAATTATTTTGTGAATGTTGGATCAAATCTTGCTACTTCAATTCCTAAAGTAGACAAAAACGTGAGCTATTTAATCAGTAGTTGTGTCAACAGTATGTTTCTAAGTGGAACTACGGAAGAAGAAATATTGAAGGTAGTTGAAAAATCTGCTGATAAAAGATCTAAAGATTGTGAAGACATTGATATGATGGTTGTGAAGGAGATAATTAATCATGTTATTAAGCCATTTGCATATATTTGTAATTTATCATTTTCAAAAGGTATATTCCCTGATAGAATGAAGATAGCCAAGGTAACTCCAATTTTCAAAAATGGTGTAAAATGTTTATTTAATAATTATAGACCCATATCTTTGTTGCCTCAATTTTCTAAAATTCTTGAAAAATTGTTTGTGTCCAGACTGGACAACTTTCTTGATAAAAATGATATCTTAAGTGACAGTCAATATGGTTTTAGATCTAATAATTCAACATCCCTAGCACTTATGGAGTTGATGGAACATATTACAACAGCAGTTGATAATAAACAATATTGTATAAGTTTATTTGTAGATTTAAAAAAGGCTTTTGATACCATTGACCACACTATTTTATTAGAAAAACTGGAAAAATACGGTATTAGGGGCCCAGCTTTACAATGGATATCAAGTTATTTGACAGGAAGAAAACAGTTTGTGCAAATTGATGATGTCAGATCTCATCTGTGTGATATTTCATGTGGAGTTCCTCAGGGATCGGTTCTTGGACCTAAGTTGTTTATTTTGTACATTAATGATATAATCAAGGTGTCTGAATTCCTAAATTGTGTTATGTTTGCTGATGACACTACCTTCTTTTGCTCGGGTGGAGACCTAAATCAAATTTGTGAACTTATGAAGAGGGAGTTTGCTAAACTACAAACTTGGTTTAAACTAAATAAGTTATCTTTGAATGTTGAAAAAACTAATTATATGATATTTAGTAAAAAAAAATTCTCTGTGGACTTTCCTTTTCAAATTGATGGCGTCGAGATACACAGAGTAAATGAAGTCAGGTTCCTTGGAGTAATTATTGATGATAAACTGTCATGGAAGCAACATATTAACCTTGTAAGAACTAAATTATCAAAGTCCGTGGCAGTATTGTATAGGGTAAGGGACTTCTTGAATGTAAAAGCTCTGAGTTTGCTATACAACACAATTATTGTACCACATTTGATTTACTGTGTTGGTGTTTGGGGTACTGCTTGTAAAACTTTAACCCAGTCAATTTTCATTTTACAAAAAAGAGCTGTAAGAATTGTCTTAAGAAAACACTATTGTCATCCTTCTAGTATTTTGTTTTATCAAATGAAATCGCTTAAGTTCTATGATTTGGTGGATTACTATATTTTACTAATTATGTTCAAGGCTCAGAACAACATACTACCACCACACATTCAAATATATTTTACTAAAAGGATTAGTTGTTACAATTTAAAGGGTATGGACATTTTTGTTAAACCGAAGTATCGAACCAGCTTGAGGGGTAGATCAACTTCTATAAAAGGCATAAGTTTATGGAATAGTTTGGACTGTGATATTAAAAATGAGAAATCATTATTTTTATTTAAGAAAAAGATCAAGAATATTCTGTTAACAAGATATATATAAGTTTGTAAATATCTATTAATTATAATGAGTAATGTGACTAATTATATGTTCTTTGCTATGCAATTTTATTTTCATTGCTTGATTCTGTTTGTTTAAAAATGATTTGTTAAGAAGGGGCAGATATGATGAGATATTCTTCTTCTTCTGCTACCTTTTATTTTATATGTATTTTATTTATTTGAATTTGAAATGGTATTTGTGTTTTTTAATTATTATGAAATAAATAAACGTTTAAAACAAAAAAAACAAAAATCCACCCTTTTCTGACTGATGACCATGGCCTCAGATTTGGAGGTGCTGATTCTCATCCCAGCCGCTTCACACCCGGCTGTGAACCGCTCCAGTGAGAGCTGAAGATCACAGCATGATGACGCCAACAGGTCCACATCATCTGCAAAGAGCAGAGATGTAATCCTGAGGCTACGGAACCAGACTCCCTCCACCCCCTGGCTGCACTTTTTTTTTCTTGTAGTCAGGGGTCTGCAACTTGCAGCTCTGGAGCCACATGCGGTTCTTTGGTCCCTCTACAGTGGTTCTTTCAAGCTTCAACCAAAATGGACATAAAACTGAATTTTAAACAGTTATCCTGTAATTTATTTTGCAAATATGTGAACACTGGAGTGTTACAAGGAGTAAAACATACTTCAACTTGATGCTTTTATTTTTTTACAAGAAGAACTGTCTGCATAGTTTGTAGATTCCTTTAATTAAAAAGGTAAAAATACCCCCCCCCCCCACACACACACACACACACACACACTTACAAGAATCTGGTCCTTTTCTTTAATGCATGTTAAAAATCATTGTCACCCCTACTGGCCACAAAAGCCCCATCCAGCAAACCTAAAATGGCCCATGGGCCACCAGTTAATGACCACAGTTGAAGCAGGTTGTTGCAGCTTTGGACACGTTTAATGTTACGAACGAAGGCGTAAAAATGACTCTTTTGATCGCAAAGGTTGCAGACCCCTGTTGTAATTCAAAATTGCGTCCAGCCCTCAGAAAATGCTTTACAATTCCAAATGACCCATCAAGGTTAAAAATTAATTTCTGTGAACCAGAAATCCTCTAGGATCGATTTTTAGAAAGCATGGCCTCTCCTTTCACTGTTACGCTGAAGATTGCCAAATCTATGTGCCTTTGAGACGAGTTGATGCCTTGTCCATTGAACCTCTTTTATCGCGTCTCGAGGATCTTAATGCTTGGATGGCCCTAAACTTCCTGCATTTCAATGAAAAAAAGACTGAGGTACTTGTTTTTGGACCTAGTGGAGCTTGTTTGAGCCCTCCAGTTGACTTAGACCCCCTGACAATGTATGTAAATCTACAGTTGCAAACCTTGGTTTTAAGACGGACAGTGATTTTAAGCTTGAGAGTCAAATAAGGGCCACAGTAAAGTCTGTTTTTTATCATTTAAGAAAATTGGCAAAGGTAAAACCTATTCTTTCATGGCAACAGTTCGTAACAGTAATCCATGCCTTCATTTCATCATGGCTGGATTACTGTAATTCTCTCTATCTTGGAGTCAGCCAGTCCTCACTTGCACGTCTGCAGCTGGTGCAAAATGCTGCTGCACGTCTTTTAACTGGAACACGCAAAAGAGAGCACATCACACCTGTCCTGGCTTCTCTCCACTGGTTGCCTGTGTAATTTAGAGTTCATTTTAAAATTATTTTGTTGGTTTTTAAGGTTTTAAACAGCCTTGCCCCCCCCTTATTTGGCAGAGCTTCTACACCATTACACTCCATCCCGGTCACTCAGGTCTGCTGACCAGCTGCTCCTGGTCATTCCAAAGAGTAAAAGGAAGCTTTGAGGAGACAGGGCCTTCTCTGTTAGTGGCCCTGAGTTATGGAACATTCTGCCTTTACACTCCTACATGTCTTTGCGTGAGTGCAGCTACAGTGTGCGCTCTCAGGACATCATCACCTGCAGTGTTCCGTCAGTGAGGACTGAACTTGGAAAAAGGGCCTTCTCCTACTCTGCTCCTGCTTCCTGGAATATCTTACAAAAAGATCTGAAGCTCTCGGCCCTGACCTCTCTAAATGATTTTCAGAATCTGTTGGAATCCTGGCAAAAACCAATGCTGATTTGTTCCTGTTTTTGATTTTGTACATCTACCTTATAATGTTTGCTAGTTTTTGCTACTTTTTCTTTTTCTTTTGTCTATTGTTTAATGTACTTGTACCATTGCTGTTCATCATTCTTTAGTTTGTAGCAGGTCGCTTTCGTAAATGAGCCCTCGAAGCTCAATAAGATTTACCTGACTAAATAAAGGTTGAATGAATTCGACAGGCCCCCTCACTGTCCATTTTTAAAACCCGTTTGAAAACTCATCTATACTCATTGGCCTTCAACCCAACTGAGACTTGATTTTACTTCATTTTTTAATTTATTTTACCTGTTTAACTTGTCATTTTATTGTATTTTAAATTTAGTTTTTAGTTCACTGTGTTAGTTTTGTAGCTCTGTTTTTATGCTTTATTTTATCTTGTTTGTATCTGATGTTCAGCACTTTGTTTCAGCTGTGGCTGTGTTAAAGCACTTTATAAATAAAGCTGATGATGCTGATGATGATGATGATGATGATGATGATGATGATGATGATGATGATGATGATGATGATGATGATGATGATGATGATGATGAACCAAGTTTCAGTGGTTTTATTGGTACTAAACCTCTTAGTTGTCTTGCTTTCAGAGAGCAGCGACATCCCCTACTGTGGAGACGTGGTGGATCATCACTTAAAACAGGAAAGACATGAACGATGAAGAAGTTTGCCTTGGGCAATATTTGTAGTTTGATTTATTTTACAGTTAACCTGCGTTTATTTCAAGCCTGCCTGGAACTCCAGGCTCTCATCTGTCTGACGCGTCTCCACCTGGATGCGCGACAGCTGTTCCTCAGAGACGGTGAATTGAGATGTATCTGCGCCGTCATCTCTGCACCGCTCGGGGATTTGTCAGCCAAAGCGATTCAGTTAAGCTCACTTTCACTCACTCTTCGTGGATGAGCTTCAGCTGTCTGACAGGCGCTCATGCCCTTTTGTACTTTTAAAAGACCATGCGACTATATCAGGACTTTTTTTCCCCCTATCATTCTGATAATGCAGCTAGAGGAGAGTGGACAGTTTACTGCCATCTCAATAACGGTGACCCTAATTGCTCAGTTTGTTTGTGGACGTAAATATCCTCCTGAAGATGTCCCACAACCTTGAGTTTAAAAAAAAAAAAAAGTTCGCCGAATTTTAGGCAGGCGGTTTGGACTGGACGCTTTGTTTCTTTAAATTTAGCTAAATAAACGCTTAAAAAATATATTTCTTAGCTGACTTTATAGAAGACGTGCTCCTGAGCTTAACGAAATGTTCAAATCAGCTGGATTTTTTTTTTTTAAGTTCGCCGAATTTTAGGCAGGCGGTTCGGACCGGACGCTTTGTTTCTTTAAATTTAGCTAAATAAACGCTTAAAAAATATATTTCTTACCTGACTTTATAGCAGACAGTCCCCTGAGCTCAACCAAATGTGAAATCAGCTGGATTTAAAAATCCGCGGTGTGGTTTATGAGTTACGGTATCTTGCTAACAGCTACATCCATAGCAAGGGGCGGGCAGCGACAGAGTCAGTCCGACCAGAGGAGGCTTTTTTCGGACACATGAGCTAGAAACGTCTGGAAGTGGCCCTCTTCCTCTTCGCTCTCTGAGTCCTCTGCTGCTGCCCATAGCGCCCATAGCGGCCGAAACTGGTACTGCACCATTTTTGCCCAAAATGTAAAACGGCGAATCAGAGCGAAAAATGGGTCTAAAAATATGGGAAAAAATCCATAATTAATACGCTTCGGTGTTTAATACGCAGGACATTCAAATGAGCAAAAAAAAAAAAATCTGCGTATTATACACCGGTTTTTACGGTACTTGAACTCCTCCACTTGAGGCAGAACCTCACCCTCTTCCTGAAGAGAACAATCCGCCCTTTTCCGACTGAGGACCACGGCCTCAGATTTGGAGGTGCTGATTCATATCTCAGCAGCTTTGCATTCGGCTGCAAACCGCTCCAGTGAGAGCTGAAGATCACGACACGATGACGCTAACAGGACCACATCATCTTCAAAGAGCAGAGACGGAATCCTGAGGCCACCCAACAAGACTCCTTCCTCCAACTGGCTGCACCGAGAAATTCTGTTCATTAAAATTATGAACAGAATTTTTGACACGTGGCCGCCCTGGTAGAATCCAACTCCCACACGGAAGGTGTCCAACTTACTACTGTACCGGCAATACAAACCAAACTCTCGCACCGCTTGTATAGGGATCATTTCTAAATCAGTCAGTAGTATTTTTGATATTGTGTTCTTTTCTTCAAATACTAAGAAATGGCTCTTTGGTTTTTACCCCAGAGCAGACCAGCTGCTGACTGCAGCAGAGGAGTGTGGTTTGTCTGTCGTGTTGTGGGATGAATTTTCAGAGTCAGAGTCAGAGTCAGAGAGAATTTATTGTCATTTGCACCGCATGTAGTACATGTGTTGAAAACGAGATTATGTACACAGGGTCCCAGTTACATCCAACAACAAATGCAAGAGAAAAACAATAATAACATCTAGGATTAACTAAGAGAGACATCAGCTAGTAATACACTAAGCCCTAATGTAGTAGAAAAACATCATTATAAACAGCAGCACGAACATGAGTCATTATGAGCAGATGGTCACAGATGAACACAGCAACAAGAAACAGATCAGTATCAACATGATGTGACATTTTGCAGTGTTTATTCTTATTATTTATTTATTCATGAGTCTGACAGCCTCAGGGTAGAAGCTGTTCCTCAGTCTAGTGGTTCTACATTTGATGCTCCTCAACCTCCGTCCCGAGGGGAGTGGTGCAAAGAGTGAGTGTGCTGGGTGAGTGAGGTCTTTCATGATGCAGGTGGCTCTTTTTCTGCATCTGGAGGTGTAAATGTCTGTGATGGTGGGGAGACTGACTCCCACAGACTTCTGTGCAGCCTTCACCACTCTCTGTAGAGCTTTCCTCTCTGCAACTGTGCAGCCTCCATGCCACACGTTGATGCTGGAGCACAGGACGCTCTCCACTGCACACCTGTAGAACGAGGTGAGGACTGAGCTTCTCAGACCAGCTCGTCTCAGCCGTCTGAGGAAGTAGAGTCTTTGATGTCCTTTCTTGATCAGGCTGGTGGTGTTGTTGCTCCAGCTGAGGTTATCATTCAAGTGTACACCCAGGTACTTGTAGCTGGAGACCACCTCCACCGCAGATCCACCTATATACAGTGGGGTGTGGGTGTGTTTGTTCCTTCTGAAGTCCACAATCATCTCCTTCGTCTTCTTCACATTCATGTGAAGGTTGTTCTCTTTGCACCAGCTCTCCAGATGTTCCACCTCCTGTCTGTAGCTGGATTCATCATTATCTGTGATGCATCCCACCACAGCTGTATCATCTGCAAACTTAACAATATGACAGCCTGGATGTGTGGCTGTACAATCATATGTGAGCAGAGTGAACAGAAGAGGGCTCAGCACACATCCTTGAGGAGAGCCAGTGCTGAGGGTGATGGTGGAGGAGGAGAAGTTGTGGATCTTCACGGACTGTGGTCTGTTTGTTAAGAAGTCTAGTACCCAGTTACAGATGGAGGGGCTTAGTCCAAGTGTGGATAGTTTGTCTATCAGAGTTTGGGGGATCATGGTGTTGAAGGCAGATGTGAAGTCCACAAAGAGCAGACGCACGTATGAGTCCTTCTGATCCAGGTGGGTGAGAGCAGTGTGGACCACAGAGGAGATGGCGTCCTCTGTTGATCGGTTCTCGCGGTATGCATATTGATGAGGGTCCTCGCTGATGTTGACGGTTGTCTTGATGTGGGACATGACCAGTTTCTCAAAACATTTAGCGACTATCGGGGTGAGAGCCACCGGTCTATAGTCATTCAGACCAGTCACTGTGGAGCTTTTTGGGACTGGGATGATGGTGGCAGTCTTCAGGCAGGTGGGAACTGACTCCAGTGAAAGTGAGGTGGTGAAGACGTCAGCCAGCACCTCACAGAGCTGGTCCGCACATTCCTTCAGAACTTTCCCTGGGATGTTGTCTGGACCCGTAGCTTTATGAGGGTTGATCCTTCTGAGACTACCTCTCACTTCTGCTGCGGTCACTTTGAGGTGCTCCTCGTCTGGTGATGAGGTGAGTCTGGTGCTAGCTGGTCTGTTTGGATCTTCAAAACGTGCATAAAACTTATTGAGGGCATCAGGCAGGGATGGGTCCCTGGGGCATTGTTTGCTTTTGCCCTTGTAGTCTGTTAAGCATTTGATGCCCTGCCACATGCTCCGTGGATCATGGATTTCATTCATTCATTCAACCTTTATTTATACAGGCTAGCCTCGTTGAGCCACGGGGACTCATTTACAAGAGGGACCTGTCTCACTCACACCCAGGGTCAATTTAGAGTTACCAATCAGCCTAACATGCATGTTTTTGGACTGTGGGAGGAAACCAGAGCACCCGGAGAAAACCCACGCATGCACGGAGAGAACATGCAAACTCCACCCAGAAAGGCCCCTGGACCGGGATTTGAACCGGGGACCTGCTTGCTGAGAGGCAGCAGCTCTACCAGTTGTGCCACCGTGCTGAATACTGGTCTTTTACTGATAAATGACAGTTACAACTGTTATCCTCTGAATTTGAAGAACAATTTGTTGAAATGATTTATTTTCAGAAGGTTTTGCGTTCTAAATATTCTGACATTTTACTTGTTGATGCAAGTCTGACACTCGTCACTGGGAGAGATGATACATTTTTCTGACATGCCTACCCTCTTTTTGTGAAGACTCGAGCCGCAGATTGGTTCTCTTATTTTTTTATTTCTTTTCTCTGAGATGCAAGTACCCCCGCCTCTCAGGAGACAGTAAACATTATACAGTACAGGTAGCCCTCAAGGTACGTCAGGGATTGGGACCTACGTGTGTGACTTAGGTCGATTTTGTCGTACCTCGCGGACCAAAAACACGTGCCTGTCGTAGGTCCGCGTTTCTGACATAGGTCGCGGCTATACCGCTAACGGAGCGCCGCACACATATTTAATGGCATGAGACTGAACAAGCAGACATACTAAGGCCATAAACACGCACAGAACTGCACAGTAAATGAATACTGTACTGTACAATAAATAAAAAATATAATGTCTTACTTTGAGCCGGTGTCCCCCGACTGCCAGGCGGACATTTGCGGCGAGCTCCCGGCCGCAGATGGCCCCTCCGCGGCATGTCGGCTCGGTGTCTTCGCCTGTGTTAGCTGCTCTGTTAGCTGCTGTCGTTAGCATGTCGGGCGGCGTTGTGGCCGCCGATCGCGGGGCGATCCGCGGCTGCTCCTCCGGACCTGAGACGTCCACAGAGTTGACCGAGTGTTTCCAGCTAATTTATCCGTATGAGGCAACCCTGATCGGGCACACGGAGCCAGCTGACAGTAGCCTCTGGAGCTCCATTGACCGCAGTACAGTTGTAAAATGGCGACCGGAAGTGGCGACCGGAAACGACCGGAAGTTGCGTAAATACGATAAATTTCTAATCAAAACGTAAAATTAATAATTATACTTTATTTATAAAGCCATTTAAAACAACCACAGCTGCAACAAAGTGCTATACACATGAAATTAATAACTTTTAACACACAAAAAAAAAAATATATTATTATTATTATTTTTTTTAATCATATTTTTATTAAATATGATAAAATCGTAAGTCTGAGTTGCCGTAGGTCGCAGGTGACGTAGGTCGAGGGTTTGCTGTACAGTTAACTGCATGATGTAAACAACACTTGCCTTAAATTTTTTTGCCTTTTTCCCCCTAGTAGATAATTACATAAATGTGGGTGTTTTTTTCTCTCTCTCAATACATTATAGCTAATTTAATTGTAGGTAAACTTTATCAACACAGAGAGGGTCCATTTGAGTGGCAGCAAAGTTTTAGGTTCACATCCAATGTAGAAACTTTGATTTGTAACCACATAAGGTTCACAAGCATTGCAGAATCTGGTCCTGTGAGCCTGCCAGCAGGAGCGGGCGTTTGCTAACGTGCTTTATACAAGAGGGTGAAAAGAACTTGTAAATTTTTTGTAGCAATAAATATTACAACTCTGTACTTACGGGGTACGCAAAGATAATGGGCTGTAATACATGACGATTTACTGTATTTCCAAGGTACTTACAAGGTATTTACTGGTTGTACTCACTGTGTAGCTACATTGAAGTAAAACATTTAGTACTCGTATATGCAGTGATGTTGGTGCAGCATTTTACAGCATCACACTGAGTCTGAAACCGGACAGAAGTTCTCTGACTTTGTGTGGTGTACATGTGATTGGAAGAGTCACTGCAGATAGCTGTGCCTGGTGACTTGACCATCTGCCAAGACAGTTGACAATAAAACGCATTGTCCACGCAACAATCTCAGCCAGCCAGGCTTCTGGGGAATAGGTCTAAACAAAAGCCTCAGAAATGTTACGGAGTGAGCAGATGAGACCTCTGATTATGAGTACACTAACTCAGAACGTACACATGTGGAAATACTCAGGCACAGTTTTTGGCAGAGACAGCAAAATTATTTGCATAATCTTCCTCTGATTTCTTGCTCATCTTGTTGTTCTTTTTCTTAGTATGATAAATTACTCCAAACATCTTCCAGCAGGACCCATATTATGGCTTTAATTGCCCCATTACAAAGCTGTTCTGCATGAAGTCTTTTTGCACAATTTGCTGTAGCTCTATATTTTTAGTCCACTCTATTAACATATCTCTCTCTCTCTCTCTCTCTCTCTCTCTCTCTCTCTATATATATATATATATATATATATATATATATATATATATATATATATACATACTCACAATTGATCAATTCATTGATCAATCAGTTCATTAGCCAACCACTTTTAATTAGCTTATATTGGTCTCTTTAAAACAGAAATTATCGGTCATGCCTGAATTTAATTAATCAATTATGACAATGAAGCAGCAGCTGCTGCTTCGGCCAGCTTATTGTAATATACATTTTAGCTTCTTTTTTTTAAATTATAAAAATTCCTTTTAATGCTGATTTCATGTTAAACAAATCTAGTTTAATAAATATTGTTATGTTGTTTTAAATAGTACCGTATCTTCCGCTGTACACGTCGCACCGCCTTATAAGTCACATCAGTCCAAATATGTCTAATGAAGTGGAAAAAACATAAATACGTCTCACCGCCGTACAAGTTGCATCTATTATGCATCACCGCTGACAACCTGGAAATGTGGGCTGGTGTTGTGCCAAAAATAGATTGGCTGCCAAATGGCAGCCGCAAGAGCGTGCACGGGAGGACTTTCACAAGAATTTAACTAGATTAACGCCTAAAAACAATTATGTGTTTGCTTGAAATTATAGCAAAGGTGTGTCTCAGTTTATCTTTTGCTTAATAAATGCACTTTGATGGTCAAATCAGCAGCATTTCAAAAGCCGATACGTGGAAGTAGGAGTGCGCAAAGGGATGATTCGCTGTGCATTTCTTCAAAATTTAACAAGATAACCACTTAAAAACAATTATTTGTTTGCTCGACTTTATAGCAAAAGTGTGTCTCAGCTGAACTTTTACTTAATAAACACACTTCAAGGGTCATATTAGCTGCTTTTTGCCGGGGTGGTGCAGCAAAATGAAGCTGATTTCACGGTTGCTCCGGGCTTGATCCCAGGGCTGGATGAAGGTGGCTTGGAATGGCAAGCCTATTGTGTCATTAATAGCCACTTTTACCTATTACATGACACAACGGCATGCCATACTACTCCAGTGTCATCTAGCGTCTGGAAATGGTAGTGTTCAATATTTTCAGTCAGAATTAATAAAAACGGCCATATCACAGCCAAAAAGTGGTTTATAAATATGAAAAAGATACATAAATATGTTGCTTCGGTGTATAATCGGGGGGTGTATATTCGGGGCGGCTGTGGTGTAGTAGTAATGGCAGTCGACCCCTGATTGGAAGGTTGGAGGTTCGAATCCCGCATCCGCCCACCATGTGTCGTTGTGTCCCTGGGCAAGACACTTAACCCCGAGTTGCTCCCAGTAGGTCTGGATGGCGCCTTGCAAGGCAGGCTACCACTACCGGTGTATGAATGTCTGAATGAATGGGTGGATGGCTGGTATTGTAAAGCGCTTTGGGGCTCCTCACAGGGGGCTGGAAAGCGCTATATAAATAAGCTCCATTTACCATTTACCATATAAGTTGCAGGGCATGCAAATTATGCAAAAAACTGTGACTTGCAGGTCATAAAATATGGTATATTGGACATAAATAAACACATATTGGTCAGCCTCTAATAAAAAAAAATATATATACCAGAGTTAATATGTCTATTTTATATTCAATAGTAATCTCTTATAGTCAACGCATATTATAATTTGACTGGTGCAATTTTCCCTAAATTATTGTTTTCTCTCAACTTTTTTTTAACTTTAAATTCAATTGTCATTTTCTTTTATAGTAAAACAAATGCCATCAAAGCTGTTGCTGTTTTAAACTATTAAATTACAGATACCACATCTGCTGAGCAACAGTGTTGATTGGTTCGATAGGTCCGAATGTGTTTTTTTATTTCCTTTGGCAGGTTTGGGTTCTCCACTTTCACCGAAAAGTTCACCGGTCATTGTCATATTAAGCACCAAAACTTTGCATCAGAGACATTCTGCATTTCATTCCTTTAACTTTAAACAAATTGGATGAACGTGTTTTTGTTGATTTCACATTTTTCAGCTTTTTGCTTTCATTGTTTCCACGTTTTCATCTGCAGCTTTATTCCCAGCAGTTTTCTTTTATCCTCATGAATCAGATCCAGCGTAGAGCTGAACACACAGTGTTCGACCTCCTGCAGGCTCTTTATTATCCCTTTTCCTCTCTGCTTGTTTCTTCTTCTATTTACATGCTCCACAAGACATTGTTTGTCTCTTCACAGTTGTTTTTCAGTAATATACCCCCCCACCCCCACCCCAGCAAAATGATTTTCATCCTGTTTGTTTTTTATGCAAATTATTTTTCTGCGTAGTTTATTTAACTTAATATCTTGTACTGAACTTTCTGTCCCAAGCTGACCTAATAAACCCACAAAAATTAGACTCTAAAATTGAATCCCTTATTAAAATTGAAGCATTTCAAAAGTTAGACTCTTCACTGCATTTAAACAGACATCCCCCACAGCACCTCCAGAAAAAAACTGGTGCATAATTTTAACCATAACAAATATAATTTATAATTGTTTCCATGCTTTGTAATCATAATGTCTGACTTGTTTTATTTTTTTTCCTTCTTTCTTTCAGGATATTCTACGTTTCCCATGACTCACAGGATCTAAAGATCTTCAGCTACATCGCCAGAGATGGACAGAGCAATGTCTTCCGCTGCAACGTCTTCAAGTCCAAAAAGAAGGTGAGACGAAAAAGACGTGTTGCAGAAATAAAATCATAAACTCAGGCTGCAAATTTCCCACTTCATTAGGTCCATCTGTTTAGTGGCTTGTTAACATTAAAAAAATATTCCGTGGATGAAAGTTGTTGGTGCTAGATGCATGTGCTGAGATTTTTAGGCACCATCATCAAACCTGGCAATATTTTTCTAATCTCATTGTCTAGTGAGCCTGTGCAAATGGTAGCTTCAGTTTCCTATTCTTAGCAGACAGGAGTGACGCCCTGTGGGGTTTTCTGTTGTAGCCCATCTATATATGTATCTATCTATAACCGTGTTTCCATCTATTTTCAATTCGAATTTTGAGCAAATTTTTGAAAATTCGCAAAAATAAAAATTAATGTGAATCAGAAGTGTTTCCATCAACTGGCGTGAAGCGAATCCACCAGGCCACGCAAAGCGGCATTACATCAGCGTTACGCATGTCTACAGTAAACAGGAAGTAGCGGTTGAAAACAGGAACCGAACCACACATCTCGGCAAATGGAGAGAATATTTCAGGTATGTGTTGCTATCGGGCAAGTTGTATTTATTCTGTCGATGCCAACTAGTTTTAGCGATGTTACAGCGGAAACAGCTGATCAGTCACATGACGTGAATGTTTGCTACGTCAAAACTGAGTCGGCAAATCTGTTTCCATCTGTCGTTTTGCGCATCAGCTCTGTTTCGAAAAACCCAAAAACCACCTCAAGCGAGCGTATCAACTTTTTTGCGAATTAGAGGAAGTTAATTCGAATCGTGCCGTTTACATTCACCTTTTTTGATGCGATACTTCAAAATGTGCATCAAGAAACCTTGATGGAAACACGGCTACTGTCTTCTATATCAATATCTATATGTATATCTATATCTATATTGGTTGGAAGTCAAAGTTAAAGGTTCAGTATGTAATTTCTGGAACACGCTGGAACTTAGGAAAATTTTGAACAGAGACACGTTTCTGGTTCCTCCCCCTCAGAGCCATATATGGCTCTGTTACCCCTTGCTCTGCTGAAATTCAAATTCAAGCTCTGTTTTTATTGGCTGGTTAACAGCGTGTCACTGTGGCTTTTTAGAAATGCTTGTAGAGAAGCAAGGGGACAATAGTTTTTTTCAGAGATTACTTGTCTAAAATCAGTATGTCAGGAGGTAATGACAGAGTGAAGAAATATGTTAAAAATATATTGTTAGAAAAGTTACATACATGCTCCTTTAAGGAAGGAGGCTGAGGAGCATTAAGTGTAGAACCACTAGACTGAGGAACAGCTTTTACCCTGAGGCTGTTAGACTCATGAATAAATAATCAGAATAATCACTGCAAAATATCACATTGTTTTGCTGCTGATCGGTTTCATGTTGCTGTGTTCATTAGTGCCCATCAGCTCATACAGACTCATGTTCGTGCTGCTGTTTTGAGTCATTTTTTTCTATGATATTAGTGCTTAGTGTATTTTTAGTTGATGTTTTTCTTAGTTCATATCTTAGATGTTATTACTGTTTTTCTCTTACATTTTGTTGTTGGATGTAACTGGGACCCTGTGTACATAATCTCGTTTCATCACATGTACCACATGTGGTGCAAATGACAATAAAGATTCTCTGACTCTCCCTGACTCTGACTTAATTGAGCTATTGTTGCTTTCCTATCATTGTGAAGCATACTCCCCATTGTCCTCTTTCTCTAGACAAGGCATTTTCGCCCATCACTGGATAATCCAGGTAAAAAAAATCCAACAAATTTAAGTCAGGTCATCTGGGTGTTTTTTTTGTTTTTTTCTTGAAACATTTCATCCTCACGGTGGTCCCAAGGTGTAAATGAACAACATTTTAAAAAACAGAATTACATTTGGAAAAACACAACAACAACAACAAAAACACAACAACATTTGAAATTTGTTGTTGTTGTTGTGTTTTTCCAAATGTAATTCTGTTTTTTAAAGCTTCAGTATGTAGCTTTTTTTATGAACATATTTCTTCACTCTGTCACTACCTCCTGACAGACTGATGTTAGCCAGGTAATCTCTGAAAATTTAAAAAAAAATATTGTCCCCTTGCTTCTCCAGGTGGTAAATAAGCATTTCTAAAAAGAAAAGGTGACCCGCCATTTTCCAGCCAATAAAAACAGAGTTTGTAACCAGCCAATAAAAACAGAGCTTGAATTTGAATCAGCCAATAAAAACAGAGCTTGAATTTGAAATTCAACAGACCACAAGGGGGCAGAGCCACATATGGCTCTGAGGGGGAGGGATCAGAATGCTTTGCCTGTTGAAAATATTTCTAAGTGCTGCAGTTCTACAGAAACTGCATACTGAACCTTTAAAATGTTGTTCATTTACACCTTGGGGCCACCGTACTTCGGACTGATGAAGTCCTTTGGATGAAGGATGTACCCGAAGAGCCACAACAAAATCGGTCCTAGATGGGGCTTACTCACATAGAATTACTTACTTACCGTATTTTACGGAGTATAGGTCGCACCGGAGTATAGGTCGCATTGTCCAATTATTACCAATAGATTGGAGAAATCCATAGATAGGTCGCACCTACGTTTAGCTCTGCTGCAAATGTCTGCCACAGGAGCGCACAGCAAGGCTTTTAAGAAGATTAACACTTAAAAACAATTATTTGTTTGATAAAAATTATAGCAAATATGTGTCTGAGCTGAACTTTTCCTTAATAAATGAACGTAATTGTGAAATGAGCTGGATTTAAAAATTTGTTTCGCCGAAAGTGATAAAAAGCCATATATAGGTCGCACCTGAGTATAGGTCGCAGGCCATGAAAAAATGATAAAAAGGTGCAACCTATACTCCGAAAAA
>JBBPBX010035960.1:0-21494 GCA_038048925.1 Garcialebias charrua | reverse complement strand
TAATTGGAAAAAAAACATATAAGAAAAAAATATATAAAATATAAAATGAAAGGTAGCAGATGAAGAAAATATCTTATTAAATCTGCTCCTTATTTATCTAATAAGAATTTAGACAAATTTTTCTATAAATAATAAGTAAATAACTCATTTAATTTTCAATTATATATATTACTCATTTAAATACATTAATTTATATTTGTGTAACAATTCAACCTTAACCAGTTTCTTAAAGACAGGGATTGATTTGGCTTCCTTAATTATAGGGTGAACACAGAGAAATGACGTGCATGCATTTATTCTGCAGTTTGTCTCTGCTTTGCTTTAAAGTTAAAGAAGCAGCCGGAGAGAGACTCACCCCTCGGAGCGATGCTCAGACAAATGAAAAAGCAGTCAGAGTTTTCCACACTGTTCCATCGTTTCAAAGCAGATCAAACATTTGTTTGGACGTCTTCTCCTCTGTGCGACCGGTTTGTCTTCTGATCAGGTCCAAACAGGAGTGTGAGTGTCTCTAAGTATAGGCGTCAGCTGTTTTTTGAACTGTTTCCTCTTTCTGTATCAGCCTTCCTGTACTTTTCTATACGTCTTTCTGCTTTGTCTTTTTAACAAACGAGCTCTCTGCTGCAACAATCGCTCCTTCTCCTTCCCTCTTTTCTCTGACCTGTGTCCAAGACTCTATGCCCATGCACGCTCTCCCAACAATGCAAGACGCTCAACTCTGGACGTCCACACATCTTTTGTCGCACTGTTTGTAAACAGATCAAATGCGTTGGTATTTTTTGGAAAGGGAAAAAGACATTCTTATGAAATGGGCTTTGTACGCCGGGCGTCTTATCCGGCGTGGCCACCACTGGCCCTGCAGACACGAAACAATGTCTTGGCGTTGAATTGTAAAGAGGCGGTAATGCTGAACATGATTTACTCCACTCTTGGTTTTTTCCAATAATTGTTCAAGCACGTAACGGGGAATGCCAACAAGCTTTTCCCTGGGAAAGTTATTTTACTTCCAGTTGGTTGGTTCAACTGGTGGTGCAGTTGGTAATAATAATAATAATAATAAATAATTAATTCAATTTATAACGCACTTTTCATTACTGAAAATCTCAAAGTGCTACACATATATTGAATGCTACACACATTCATAAACCGGTGGCGGCAGACTACCATGCAAGGTGCTTTCCAGTCCTACCGGGAGCAACTCAGGGTTAAGTGTCTTGCCCAAGGACACAACGACACATGGTGCGGGTCCCGGGAGTCGAACCGCCAACTTTCCGATCGGGAGACGACTGCCATTACCACTACACCACGGCCGCCCACAGCCGTAGAGCTGTTTCCTCTCAGCGAGAAGGTCACCGGTTCAAATACCAGCCTGGGACCTTTCTGGGTGGAGTTTGCATGTTCTTTCCGTGCATGTGGGTTTCCTCTGGGTACTGCAGTTTCCTCCCACAGACCAAAAACATACGTGTTAGACTGACTGGTAACTCTAAAATGTCCCTGTGTATGAGTGAGAGTTAATGGTCGTTTGTCTCTATGTGTCTCTGTGATGGACTGGACATCTGTCCAGGATGTCCCTTGCCTCCTCCACAGTGACTGCTGGAAATGGACACCAGTGACCCGAAAAGGAAGAAGTGGGTAAATATGATGGATGGATGGATGGTTCAGTTGGTCATTACAAACAAAATGATGAGCTAAAACTAATAGCTAAAGCAAAGCTACACATCTGTTACACAGCTGAAACACTGAATCCTGATGAAACCACGTTACTGATGCTGTTTCTGCTGTTTGGAGGCTCAATCTGAGGCTCATACACAGTATCAGCTTTTTAAACAGTTCAATTCAATCCAGTTTATGTATAAAGCGTCAAGTCGCAACAGAAGTCGTCTCAAGACACTGAACAGAAACATTCATATGTGAAAAACAATAATTTAACATTATTTATCTGAGGAGCAGACTGCGTTGTGCTTAACTTCGTCACAGAACTCTCATATTGAGCAAGCATGAAGGCGACAGTGGAAAGAAATAAACTTCCTCATGATGAGCAAGAAACCTTTAGCAGAACCAGCTCAGGAGAAGCGGCCATCTGCTTTGACCGGCTGGGTTTGAGAGGAACAGATACACAATGGCAGGTCCAGAATCACATGTTAAGATAGAAATAGTATTAAATGAAAACTATTTGACTTTAACAATTAATTCAAGGAAATGGGGTCAATTTGTCTTCTAGTAGTCTAAGACAGCATGACAAGCCAACCCTAAAGGAAAGTCTTAAGCCCAGTATTAAAACTGGACAACGTGTCAGCCTCATGGACAGAAACTGGAAGTTGGTTCCACAAGAGAGGAGCCTGAGAACTGAAAGATCTTCACATTCTGCTTTTGGAAACTCTAGGAACCACTAGTAAACCTGCATTCTGAGAGTGAAGTGCTCTGTTAGGAAAATACTGAACAACAAAATCTTGAATATAAGATGGAGCTAGGTTGTTGAGGGCTTTGTAGGCTAGAAGTAAAATTTTGAGTTCAATTCTGGATTTGCCAGGGAGCCAATGGAGAGAAGCTAAAACTGGAGAGATATGATCTCTCCTACTAACTCCAGTTAAGACTCTGGCAGCAACAGTTTGGATTAACTGAAGATGTTTCAGAGGTTTTTGGACACCCAGATAACAAACCATTGCAATAGTCCAGTCTAGACGTGACAAATGCATGAAACAGTTTTTCTGCATCATCAAACACGATTACATGATCCCAGTTCTGAAAAAGTTGGGACACTGTGGTAAAAAAAATAAAAAAAATAAAATCCCAACAACAATAAGCAAAGATGTATAATTCACACAAAAAAAAAATTAAAATAAAATAAAAATATGTTTGTATTAGCAAAAGGTTTATAAATTGTCATGTGAATTATAGCCGTGTATCCCAAAGAGTTCTTTGTTCACAGAGAAGCGCTGTTAGTGGGATTTATCCAGTGGGTGGCATCAATCTAACATCTGAAGTATAATTAACTCTTTGAGCTTTCATCTCAGCAAAGATTATGAATATTGTCTTGTTTCCACATGCATTTGTAAGAGCGTGCTGGCTTCAAATCACTTCAGCAGACAATGGCAGAGGTGAGCAAGTCAGTTAAAGACATGAAGGTGTGAAGATGTTAAAACCACAATCATTTTCCAGCTTCATGAGATCATAGCTGCAGTGGTCACCAGGGACAATAACCTTAATGAGAGTAGAAAATAAAATTTGTATCTGTAATAAATTGTATTACAAAAGTTAGAAAATAATACAAGTTTTAAGAATCAGTTTCTGAATGACAAATATGGCCTGGCTGTTTGTTGACAGATGCAGAAACAGGAAGGAGTCGTGTTGTTTACACTACAGCTGTTTCAGTGCAAAATGAACACGAGGAAAGAAGGAAAACATTTAGGTAAGATTCACTTACAACTTCATTTTATAGTTTGTTTTAGAAAATGTACGTTTGCTCAGTAATTAAAATAAATAAAAAACAGACCTGGCGCTGACTTGTTCTGGTACCGACTGTGCCTGAGTCTCAGGTCCGGGCCGTTGACTTGGGAACATGAAGGGGTCTGTCGGGGGTCATGGACTGGAAGATTCTTCCTTCTGAACACTGTGGAAGAGGTTTTGGGGCAGAATCACCATCACAGCCAACCAGCTCCCATTCAGACGCAGTGACCCGCATCTTGGAGGTGGCTCTCAAAGTCCCCACAGACCCAAGACCCCGGATCTGTAGAGATGAGACGATGCAGGCCAGACAAACTCCAACACAGTCTGATTTTAAGACTTCTGGGATTCTTTTGTTCTATGACATTTTGTTGATTAATTTGTTTTTAAGATATCCATCTTTCATTGTTTTTGTACCACCTTATTATTATTCAGAATTGAAAAAGACTTCTGGACAGAAGTCGAAACGTTTTCTGCAACAAATAAAGTCCAGTTGATCCTGTATTGAACGCCTTTTTTGATTTTACCACCTTATTGTTTTCTGGGGGCGGCCGTAACTTGGTGGTTAGTGTTGTAGTCTTGCAGTCCTGAGGTTGTGGGTTTGAGCCCAGGTTGCATCAGGTATGGCAGGGGTCCCCAAACTTTTTCCTGTGAGGGCCACATAACTTTTCCTTTCTCTGGTGGGGGGCCGGAGTCAGTTTGTAACAGGAAAAAGTGTGACGATTGCAGGAGTGCCTAAATGTAAAAATTTATTGTTTTCCAGAAAGCACAATCAAATAACCCTCTCTGGGTTCTTCACAGATGTTGGAACAATAATAAATAGTTAATTAGTAGTGAATAACTTACTGGGAGCCGTTTCTCCGCGGTGTCCATCCAAAAGGCTGCACGCGTTAGCCCCTCTGCGTTAGCATGTTAGGCAGCGCAAGCTATCATACTTGTCTTTGTGACGGGATTCATAGTGTCGCAGCAGATATTATTCTTTGAATACTGCCACCGCCTCTTTACAGATGAAACAGACAGCCTTTTCTTTGTCGTTTGTCCACTGCAGCTTAAAGCTATAGTATGTAAGATTGTAATGTAGTCTGTAACTTTTCAAACAATATATTTTTAACATATTTCTTCACTCAGTCACTATCTACTGACAAACTGATGTTAGACAAAGTAATCTCTGAAAAAATCTATTGTCCCCTTGCTTCTCTATCAGCATTTATAAAAACACTGAAAACACAAGAGTGACCAGGACACTGACAGCCAATAAAAACAGAGTTGTTTGTCACGCCCCAACCCACGCCCCCACCTGTCCCAGCCGCAGCTCGTTCTCATTCAAAGGATTGCAAAGCGATGCAGGACTGTTTTTTATGTGACACAAAATGTATTAAATATCCCTTCTTTATCCCAGAGCTGGACTTTTATTTAGTTTTTTTGCCAAAAGCCAAGTGATCGCTTCATCCTGCACTGACAGACATGAGGAAATGGATTTGTCACGACTCACGAGCGAATTAAAACATGTCCAACGTTGCTTTGTGAACCTCTGATGATTTCTGCTGGATTTTGTGTTGTAGGATGAGTGATTCGTGGTTTTATTAAATTTTTTTAACAGTTATATTATCATATAAACACAGAATATCGCAGCGCAGACAGGAGGAGGTGGAGCATTCCACACATTCCAGACCAGCGCTGACAGAGGAAGTCACGAGCGAATTAAATCATGTCCAAACGTTGCTTCGTGAACCTCTGCTGGTGTCTGCTGGATTTTGTGTTGTAGGACTAGCGCTCCATGGTTTTATTATATTTTATTAGAAGGTTTTATTTCCATAAACACAGAATATCGCAGCGGCTCTGAGCAGACAGAAGCAGGGGGCGGAGCAGATCCCAAGTTCACCAGAAGCACGGACTGTGCTCCCTCCCCTCAGAGCCATATATGGCTCTGAGGGGAGGGAGCAGAATGCTTTTCTGCGCTGAAAATATTTCTAAGTCCCAGAGAGTCCCAGAGAGTTCAAATATCGCAGACCCCAGCTTTAAATGCCCTGCATTCTGAATCAATTTTTCTCTTACCTAATCTTTTCGCCATTATTCCGTTCTGTCTTTGAGAGGGGCGGGTTTAGGATTTTTTTTGGGGGTTGCCAGATAGGGGCACAGACCGCAAAAGGGTGGAACAGAATGTCACGTTTTGGATGTGTCAGCGTTTTTCCCCAAAAGCTGACACAATAAATTAAATGTGGAATAATAGTTCAAAATAGTTCATAACTAAGGAACATTTTATTGCAAAAGTCCAACTTTATTATTAAATACAAATACACTTATGAAAAAAAAAAAATCTAAATGCTCTCTGGTATTGTTCTGGGGGCCGGACCAAATGTGGAGGCGGGCCGGATTCGGCCCGCGGGCCGTAGTTTGGGGGCCACTGAGGTATGGGCATCTGGCGTAAAGCAATTGCCAAATCTTTTGAGCACGTTTGCTCGCTGTGGCAATCCCTGAAAGAAGGACCAGCTGAAAAAACGTGCCCGTATATTCCAGCGTATAAGTCACATCAGTTAAAAAAAAGAAAAGAAAAAAAAAAGCATCATAAAGAGGAAAAGCACATATATAAGTTGCTTCAGCATATAAATCACATTTATTATGCATTTACAGGTAGTCCTCGACTTACGACGGAGATCCGTTCCTACGCTGCGTCGTAAACTGAATTTCGACGTAAGTCGGAACATACGTCCAAACTGCACTTTATACGTACAGTACTACATTTTACCAAGCACTTAGCCTATCCTAACACAGTACCCTGCATAATTATCAAAAAACACATACAGTTGAGAGCCATAATGTCATAATCTCTCTTATGATTGTCTATTGTTGATTGTTTAAGGAAATTTTACTGTTGCTCTTGTCATCATTTTTTAGTTTTTAGACAGGTCCCTCTTGTAAATGAGTCCTCGAGGCTCAATGAGATTAACCTGACTAAATAAAGGTTGAATGAATGAATGAAGGGAAAAAAGAGTTAATTTCCTACTGGAAATGCTGGTGAAGCCGTTCCCTCCGTTCCTCCCTCCCTCCTCCGTATTCTCCATTCGTTTACGTCGTAAAACCGCAGTCCATAAAACAGCTACTTTTACACAGCTGTTGCCTGTCCAGCTTGGTCCAACAAGTTTTGTTTTGTTTTTTGAATGTCCAGAGGACCAGACTTAGCTTTTTTAGAGAGTACAGGGCAGTATTTCTCCGCCGCTACGTTTAGAACGTAAAACCGGAAACTGCGTAACTCTGCTTTTCAAAATAAAAATGTCAAATTAATTAATTATTATTTTTTTTTTAATGGGAGATGCGTGTCGTAACTACGAAACGTCGTAACTCGAGACTGCCATAAGTCGAGGACTACCTGTATTTAATGATCAAAATAGATTCATTTTGCCTGGGCGGTACCATCCATCCATCCATCCATCCATCCATCCATCCATCCATCCATTGCGGTCAGAGCCACTAGCTTTCCAGCGTTCCTCCGCCTGCACTAGCTGAGTGAAGTGAGCGAGCACGGGAGGACTCGCTGTTGCAGTTCTTAGAAATTGAAAGCATCAGTCAAATATTGCATTATGAATATGGAAATAAAAAAAACTGATATAAGTCGCTTTGATGTATCGGTTGCAGATCAGACAAATAAATCCATGCAAAAAAACCTGCAACTTATACGCCGGAAAATACGGATCTTGGTTGTTGTTTTTTCTTTGCCGTCTCTGATGTCCAGTACTCTGGTTAACGATACCTGTTGTTTTAAATGTGTTTAATGAATACATTTGACTGAACAAGGAGGAGGAGAGAATCCAAAGTTCTGCGGTTTTAATGAAGCAGTGATTTTAAAGGCGAAAATGAAGTGAGTATAATAAAACACAGAGGATTTGGAGGCTCCGGCTTCAGACTCCTGCTCCCACATTAAAATGGAGAATTTTTCTGGTGATCCTTCTTAATCCAGACTTTAAGCGCTAGGCTGGAGACATGTAGGCTTTTTTGCATCGCCTGGACCATTTGTCATTACGATTTAATGCCTTTGTACAGACTCAACTGACCAAGATGACTTTTACATAACATCGGCAAAAGATTTGCTCAAATAAAACAAAATATGACTTATAGTGTAAATCTCTATACAATATATATCTATAGATACGTGATAAATGGTAACTTTCTGTCAAATAATGTGAAGTAATGATTTATGGTGAATGTCAGCGGTGCTTAATGTGATAACCATCAAACCATATCAGTATCCTAAAGTCAGTGTCAGAAACCTGATAAGTCTGTGTGCATCTACCACAGGAGCTATTAATCATGTGTCTTATATTGGTCTGTGAGCTGCAGAGGAAATTAAAGTGAGAGCATTAATGCAGGAGGTGGTTTATAAGGTTTTTTCATTTTCATTTGTTGCTTTTATGTCAGAGTGCAACATCTAAAGCGTGGAGCTTTTGTGTTTTTATGACGAAAATGTCTGTTTCACGCTAAATTAAAGAGAATGGGATAAAACTGAAAGGTCCAGCAGCATCTTAACCACATCATCATCTTCTCAGCTGCACAACCAGAACGTTGTCGCAAAATGACACCAGTCATTCAGAAGTCAGATTTTAGGAGGCCCAACCTGGGGCTATGATACAAGTTATTTAAATTTGATTATGTCCCAATTTTTATTTGCAAAAGGATTTCTGAATAATCAGAAGAATTACAGCTGTGCATCCCACAGGGTGCTTTGTCTTCAGAGAAGTGCTGTTAGTGGGATTTATCCAGTGGGTGGCACTAATCTAACAGCTGAAGTCAAACATTTGAGCTTCATATCAGCAGAGATCAGGAATATTCTGCGGTTTACACAAACAAATTAAAGAGGGCTCAGGTTTGGTTCACATGAACAGATCGTGTTGGATGTTCATTATAGAGCTGGAGATGTTGGGTTGAAACCACAGTGTAACTGAAACAATAGTGACCTTCAATCATAAAGGTCAAAACAGGAAAAAACCAATGTTTACACCAGTTTCTACTAAACAGCTATGGTGGTGGTGCCGTTTGTAAAGTTACACAGTCAAAAATTAACAGCAATATTTTGGTTTATTTAGCCTTTAATTAAAAAAAAGTTTTTTTTTCTCCAAATTCATATTTTCACTATGTTATTCATTTCCCAACTAAATGTTTAATTTATAAGCTAAATATTTAGTTTACAAACTAAATACTTAACTTGCAAGTTAAATATTTAGTTAGTTAATAAACTAAATATTTAGGTGTAACTTAAATATTTAATTTCCAAGCAAAATATTTGTATTCAAAACTAAGCATTTAATTTCCAGACTAAATATTTATTGTCCATGCTAAATATTTAGTTTACAAACTAAATACTTAACTTTCAAGTTGAATATGTGTAAATTAAATATTCAGTTTCCAAACTAAAAATTAAGCTAACTAAGTATTTAACTCTGATCTAAACATTTAACTTGCAAGTTGAACATTTAGGTCCGAGCTCCTAAATAATTAGCTTGCAAGTTAAATATTTGGATCAGAGTTAAATATTTTTTTCATTCATTCATTCAACCTTTGGAATGTCTTGGAGAATGTAGTTAAAAATGCCAAGTCAATGTTTACATTTAAGAAAATGATCAAAACGAATGTGTTAAAAATATATATGAAATAGCGTAATGTGTATTGTATTAGTTAGAAAATTAGAAAGAGTTAGTCATTTTGTACTGTTGGTGGAAGATTATTATTGTTTAATCTGATGTTGGAGAAAAGGGGCAGATATAATAAGATTTATTCTTCTTTCTGCTACCTTTCATTTTTTATATTTTGTACATTATCATTTATGGGATTGTCTTGTACTGTTTCTTTTGTAAAAAAAATGAACAAATTTAATAAACATAAACATAAACATAAACCTTTATTTATAACAGTACAGAAAAATGAGCCTCTAAGACTCATTTACAAGTGAGACCTGTTTGGCCAGATAATAAAGTGGTGAAAATGACAACATAGGCTTAGTTAACAAATTAAATATTTATTTAGAAAATTAAATGTTTAGGGGGTTGCAAGGTTATTTTAGAATTTGTAGAAAGGAAAATGTATTTGTATTTGTATTGTACCTAGATTTTTAAATTGTTTGTATTTTAATGTACTGTTTTTATTATGTGGATTTGGAGTTTGTAATGTTGATTACATGAATATGTAGGTATTCTTCCTGTATTTGGATTGATAAATTGGGTATATTAATGTGTAGAAATGCCCAACCCGGGACTGGAGTTGTGAATTAGCTATATACTCATTGCGCAACACATCAGACTTGTTCTGTTCTATGTTTGTGTGCATCGTCCCTGTCAAATAAACTAATAATAATAACAATAATAATAATAATAATCAAAAAAGGCGTTCAATACAGATACAACTGTAACAACAAATAAAGTTGTTTCTGTATTGAACGCCTTTTTTGATTTTATCATGTCCTGGATGACTGAGAATCTTCACCATAATAATAATAATAATAATAATAATAATAATAATAATAATAATAATAATAATAATAATAATAATAATAATAATAATAATAATAATAATAAATGTTTAGTATAGAAATTAAATATTTAGCTTGGACAATAAATATTCAGTTTGGAAATTAAATGTTTAGTTTTGAAAGTAAATATTTAGCTTGAAAATTAAATATTTAATGTACAGCTAAATATTTAGTTTAGATACTAAATATTTAACTGGCAAAATGAGTGGTTTGTAAACTAAACATTTAGTTGGGAACTATGACATTTGTAAATGTATGAATAACATGGTGAAAATATGACTTTGAAAAATAAAACACTATTTTTTTTTTCTTATGAAAGGCTAAATAAACCAAAAATATTGCTGTGAATTTTTGACTGTGTAACTTTACAAACGGCACCCGATATGAAACCACACTGTAACTGAAACAATAATGACCTTTTTAACGTTGTTTTTTATTGTACAGCGCTTTGTGTGGCGTCTAAACGATAAGCGCTCTAGAAATAAACTTTACTTACTTACTTAAATCATAAAGGTCAAAACAAGAAAAACAAGTTGACATCAGTTTCTATCAAGCAGCTGGCTTTCCCTCTCAGTTGCATAATTGTGCGCGGGCCCTTTAAGAGAACAGGTGTGCCGTTGACAGGTGCACACACAGGAAGTGGTCACGTCAACACACAAATGGGAGCTGAACCTTGTTTCGGTGGAAAATCATCATGAGGGAAGGAGGGAAACACTTTGGTGAGATTTCTTTACAACCATCTTGTTCACTTTAATCACACCGTTTATGTTTAGGGAAATTCTACGTTATGTTTTTAGTTGTGAGGCTTTCTGCGATGAAACCTTTAATAAGCCTGATTTATTTATAAGAAACTACATTTATTACACGGATTACTAATGGGGGTGTTTTTCAACAGAGCGGCCTGATTGACGACATGAGACAACCTCTGCTCTTCATCAGTCTGTCCCTGGCAGGTAAAACATTAAACTTCTGTTCTTCTTCCGGTTAGGCTCTCAAACAGGAAATAAAAATAAAAATATAAAGACAGTAAGCAAACTAAAAGTAAACCGGTGAGGGAAGGACTTCTGAACTATTCTAAACACGTAAATAGAACAAAAGCATGAGGAGCGTTTAAACCTGCTCTGATGCATTCTTGACGTGTTGCCTTCAGGGCCTCGTTACAGGCTCCGAGATTAGAGCTTCAGCATGTGATGGAGAGTAACGACTGCATCTTTGTTTCCTGTTACATAACCGTAGCTTGGTAAAGAACTTTAGAAGAAGAAAAAAAGAATTAAAAAAATGTATGCACATTATACCCTGATGCATGCTCAATAATCCAGGTAGAAAAATCTAAAGCTAAGTCTGGTCCTCTGGACATTCAAAAAACAAAACAAAACAAAGCGAAAAAAATTGTAGAAACGTTTCGTCTTTCGTCCAAAAGACTTCCTCAGTCTAAGAAGCTGTATTCAGCTCAGTCTTATAAATAGCACTGTGCTGTATTCCACTGTGAGAAGGTGCTATTTATAAGACTGAGCTGAATACAGCATCTCAGACTGAGGAAGTCTTTCGGACGAAAGACGAACGTTTCTACAAATTTTTTTTTTTTTTTGTTTTGTTTTTTTGAATGTCCAGAGGACCAGACTTGGCTTTTTTTTTTTTGATATGCACAGTCATTATAATCTATTGATAACTAAGTATTTGCTAAACTATAAATAAATCAATATAAAGGTTGTCTAAGACATTCTTGCACCCTATTCATCCACCCGGTCTCTATGGAAGCCATTGTGTCTCATATTTAAAATTAAAAGGGATGTATAGTAGATGTATGTAGATGGGTATAGAAATGAATATAAATATATATGTATATTGTATATATATTTGTAGGTATGGGTATGTGTATTTATAGAAATCTATTGCAAGGTCATGAATATTATCAGTCTTTATGCTTGTATGTTTCGTTGTTGTGTTCTGTCATGTGCTTTGCAGGATTGTGGACGGAGGTTTGGTGTGTTTGCCTTGTGCTCTTTCTGTGGACAATTGTTGTTTTGTTGTCTCACTTTCTCTTTTCTTTCTTTCTCTCTATTAAAAAAAATACATATTGGAGTGAGAGGATGGCTATAAGGTGTGAAGGGAGGCCATCTATAAATGAAAAAAAAAAAAAAAAAAAAACGGAGCAGCTGTGTGTGCACGTGCACTGGAGGGAGACATCTGTTTAACCAAGTATCGGCAGCAGGACACTTTCCTGTCTAAAACTCCGCCTGCTGCTAAAACAGCCAATCAGTGATTCAGTGGGCGTTGTGAAGCAGCCAATTGGAATTGCCAACTGAGATTGATTAATGTTACACTTTGAGCACGGTTGAGAGTGAAAATGAAAATGCAAATTGTTCTTAGTTTCCTCTGGAGCTCTGCTACAAAATGAGCAGTCTTGATTTAGAAAATGAAAATGATTTAATTTAAATTTTATTTATGAGACAAAAAAGGCAGCTTGACTTTGAAATTAAAAAGCATTTCTGCTATTTCATTTTAATTTTCAAAATTGACATTTCAAAATGAATTTTGGTCACTTTTTACTGGGACATGTTTTGAAAATTAAATGTTAAACGTTATTTTATTTATCTTTTTAATTAATTTACACAATGAGCAGTCTTGATTTAGAAAATGAAAATGATTTAATTTAAATTTTATTTATGAGACAAAAAAGGCAGCTTGACTTTGAAATGGAAAAGCATTTCTGCTATTTCATTTTAATTTTCAAAATTGACATTTCAAAATGAATTTTGGTCCCTTTTTACTAGGACATATTTTGAAAATTAAATAATTTTATTTATGAGTCAAAAAATGTTGCTTGACTTTGAAATGAAAAAGCATTTCTGCTAATCCATTTTAGTTTTAAATATGAGACATAACCGCTTCCATATGTCTCTACGATCACAGAACAGTAATCTCCTTCACCTTCCACGAACCAAATTAAGGACCATGGGAGACCAGGCATTCTGTGTGTTTGCCCCCCGCCTCTGGAACTCCCTCCCTGACTACCTGAGAGCTCCATCACTGGTTGACTTTAAACAAGTTAAAGACCTTTCTTTTTAAGCAAGCCTACTCTGCCTCCACATGATTTTATCTTTGTTCTTAGTTGATATTATCATTGTTTTTAATTGATTTTATTATTGATTTTTGTTGTTTTATCATTGATTTTACTTGATTTTATCACTTGTTTTTATTTGATCTTTGATTTTTGTTGCACTTTGTAGCACTTTGAGATTTTTGTTAATGAAAAGTGCATTACAAATTAAATTTATTATTATTATTATTATTGTTTGGTAACGTGCAGATTTCTGATTGACGCAAAGAGTTCAAACTGTAGAAATAAATACTGTAGCTCATATTTTTCCTAAACAAACAAAACAAGCAAAGTAAAATATGGCACACAAAAAGATTAAAACAAGGAGCACAAAGAGACTAAATGAAGACAAAGTCTGACAAATGTCATACAACACAAATATCGAGGTTCAAACTGCAAACTAACTAAATAAATAATAAGTGTCCTGAATTATGATTAGAAAAAACGAGAATGCATGAAAAAAACAATAATGAAATGTATATAATCAGTATAAAATATAAAATGATCATTATTATTGTTTTTGATTTTGTACATCTACCTTGTGGTGTTTTGCTAGTTTTTTGATACTTTGCATTTCACTTTGTATTTCTCTCTTATGTTTTTCCGTTGTTTGTTGTTTAAGGAAATTCTACCATTGCTGTTCATCATTTTTTAGTTTGTAGCAGGTTGCTTTTGTAAATGAGCCCTCTAAGCTCAATGAGATTTACCTGACTAAATAAAGGTTGAATGAATGAATGAATTATACAAGTGTCACATGAGGACAAATCCCATAAATCTACAATCTGAGCAGAAAACAGAATAACTTTAGAATATCACACCCAAACACAAAGCATAAAATAACTGCAAATTTCACACTGAATGTTTTCCTAAGAGGTAAAGGAAAAAAAAGATGATTTTTAGATTTATCCTCAAAATGTCTGTTAATTATTTATTTTTGAACAAATGGAAAGAAGTTAAGGAAAAAAAAACTGAACAAGGTTTTAAAACAAGCCCAACAAAGTTGAGTCAGGTCATCTTTTTGTGTGTTGAAATGCTTTGTCTTTCATCCAAAGGACTTTGTCAGTCCAAGGAGCTACACCAAATTCAGTCTCACAAGCAGCACACTCACATAGTGGACCAACAAGTTTGATGGTGATAAAATGGTTCCTGGGGCCCGCCCTCTCCCCCGTCGACTCCGCTGAGGCAGCCATAGCCAAAGTGGTTCAAAACCTCAAAGTTCATGCTCAATAATACAGGTAAAAAAATCCAACAACGTTCATATAGGCCATCTGGATGGTTTCTTTCTCTTTCTTTTTCTTTTTTTGTTGTTGTTGAAACATTTCATCCTTCATCCAAAGGACTTCGTCAGTCCGAGGAGCCACAACAAACTCCAACATAAATTGGCTCCAGAAACCATCTTATCACCAGCCAACTTGGCCCACTGTGTGAGTGTGCCGCTTGTGGGACTGAGCTTGTTGTGGCTGATGAAGTCCTTTGGATGAAGGATAAAACATCATAAAAAATAAAGAAACTGTCCAGATGACCTGACTGAACTTTGTTGGATTTTTTTACCTGGATTATTGAGCATGAACTTTGATATACCCAAACAAATGATATAAAATGAATTTGTGAGTCAAATTTACTAACAAGTTAATAAAAAGAAAGTAGGAAATGGGTTCAATCAGATAACGTCAGGAGGCGGGATCATTAATATCTACCGGTAGTTCTTTTTTGCTCCAAGTAAAATGCAGTGATTGAAACAAAATGGATTACCTGCAAAATCTTTTGTTTCCACTGCGTTTTCTTGTCTGAATTATGTATGAAAATGAAAACGACGATTAAACAAAGATCATTTTTAAGTGTTTAAGCTGCTGCAGTAAGAATGAGCAAAGAAAATCCCCTCCAGGGATGTAAATTATATTTTAATTTGTTTATTAACTAAGGGCTGTTGTTCATGCATGAAGGATAATAATTGAAGTAATAATTAGTGACACGTCCATAATATCAAATACACATTGTGCTGCTGTGTCTCAGCTGTTCAGGTCCTACGGATCCAATCTGAAGGATTCACGGACACATTATTTTTGGTTATTCCTGTTTAAACGTCTGCTGAGGTTTAAACAGGGTTTGGGTTTTAAGAGTGATAAAATCTCCATTAAACACAAAACAGTGTTCAGTTTTATTTAAACTAATGAGGTGGATAAATAAAGCTTCATCAACCAGCAGAAACTTAAAGTTCATCAACAGATTTCTGTTCTAGTCTTATTGATGTTCCAGTTGTAACCAGAACTGAGTTTTGCTTTTGTGTTCTGGGTTTTGTAAAACGAACTGTTCGTGAAAGCATCATTGCCATGTGGCGTCATTCATGGGTGTCTCTGACTTCTGACTCATTTCTCTGTTTGATACAGAACAAAGGTTTTATTCAAGGACTCGGCACGGGAACCTAAATTCATTTTGTTGTTGTTGTAATTGTTTTTTTTTCACTTCACCTGTAAAGGTTGTGAAAAAGCTGTCAAGCGAGATGGATCAGGATCGTATTGAGTGATTCACTCGAGGAGTCTCTGACCACAGAGTTCTGCTGCGGCTCTTCTGCGTACAACAAATTTAGACGGCCTGAATATTTGATGCAGTCTAAATGGAATCAGATGAATGTGTAAACACAGAATTCCTTCATTTATTTACTCTTGACTACACATGAGCGTGCAGCTATGACGGTTTATTTGGTTGAATCTATAAAATCTAATCAAAAACATAATAAGATCACGACTCAGTCTAGTTTAAGTGACTAACAATAACCCCAAGGCATACTGTAGCTTCTTTCAGCTGTTCCCTCTTCAGGGGTCACCACAGCCAGTCATCCTCCATCTCCCTCTGTCCTCACTCCAACTGCCTCCATGTCCTCTCTAACTGCATCCATATATCTCCTCTTTGTCTTTTTCCTGGCAGCTGCATTTCTAACATCCTTCTACCAATATACCCACTGTCCCTCCTCTGGACATGTCCAAACCATCTCAGTCTGGCCTCCCTAACTTTATCTCCCAGTTGTTCAACATGTGCTGTACCTCTGATGATCTCATTCCTGATCTTATCCATCCTTGTCACTCCTAAGGAGAACCTCAACATCTTCATTTCTGCCACTTCCAGTTCTTTCTCCTGTCTTTTTGTCCATGTCTCTGTCTCCAGACCATACAACATAGCTGGTCTCACCACTGTCTTGTAAACTTTTCTCCATCCACTCCATCCTGCCTGGACTCTCTTCTTCACCTCTTTACCACATTCCCCATTTTCTGGACAGTGGACCCCAAGTACTTGAAGTCCTGCACCTTTGTGACCTCTGCTCCTTGTAGCCTCACTGTTCCACCCGCCTCCCTCTCATTCACACACATGTACTCTGTCTTACTACGGCTGACTTTTATTCCTCTTCTTTCAAGTGCATACCTCCACCTCTCCAAGTTCTCTTCCACCTGTTCTCACCACAGATCACAATGTCATATGCAAACATCATAGTCCACGGGGATAGTCCATAGTCCATCACCAAAGCAAACAAGAAGGGGCTCGGAGTGGATCCTTGATGAATCCCAAACCCAGTTTTTGTTTCTTCAATAGACCAACCTAAATAAAAGTATCATTGTGAGAATAGTTCTTGAGTTTACAAAGGATGAATCAAATGTATATTTTAACTTAGAACTTAAATTATAACCAAAATAACAATCACTTTAATATCAACATGTGAGGAGATTTTTTTTTAGTTTGGTAAGGATGCGCTTGTTCGAACTTATTGTTGTCTAGTTCTTTAAAATATGTGAACATTTTTTAGATTAAAAGATAATCTGAAACAAATCCTAGTATCCACAATATTCCTGGAGGCGTCACTGTAGAAGCGAATGTGCATTGAACTTCCGGTCCGACACCGGAAGTGCCTGTTTTCCATAGGCGGACTATGGATCGCGGGTGTTTTTGAAAGTTATTTTCATTCATTTTATCGGAGCAAACACAGCTTTTGTTTAAACGGAACGTTTACTGAAATGTCCTACCGGGGTTCAGGTACCTGCTGTGCTGTTCGCGGCTGCACCAACAACCGGACCAAGCTAAATCTTTGGCTAAAACAACAGTGTTTTCAACACGGACCCAAAACAAAGAAAGAGTGTTCCTGCATCCTTCTCTATGGCTGTGTCTGCGCGATCAGGTAACATCTGTAATTTCTTTTTATTCAGGGAGGGTTTAATAATGAGAGTTTTGGATGATTTACTGTCTTAAAATGATATATGTCAGGCGCGACCAGTATTTTTAGCCGAGATAGATGCTAACAAACCTTAGCCGAGAGGCCGGAGCAAACGCGTTCGCTATTTATGTATTTTTAAATTATGTCAGCGCGATCAGGTCACATCTGTTATTTCTTTTTATTCGGGGAGGGATATTAATGAGAGTTTTGGAAGATTTACTGTCTTAAAACGATAGATCTCAGACGCGACTGGTATCTTTAGCCGAGATAGCTGCTAATAAACCTTAGCCGAGAGGCCGGAGCAAACGCGTTATTTTTAAATTATGTCTGCGCGATCAGGTAACATCTGTAATTTCTTTTTATTTGTCCCTCCTCTTTTAACAAAACGAGTGGTGTTCCCACATTTTTAATGAACTAAAACAACAAAGTTTGGACTGTCTTCAACTGTATTACTCGCATGTAAACAAACGGTGTTTCCGGTCAACCGGAAGTCGTGTGCACATTTCGCGCAAAGCATCATGGGACGTAGGAATAATGTGGATAGTAGTCCCTTACTACTTCGCGGTTCGTTTATCGTGGACTCGCTCTATCGCGGTTGTTCAAAATAAGATTGAACATGACACGCAATTGGCTGATTGAAGAATGAGCCGCACAATCGACATGGGATTTTTATTTAAATGTATTATTTAAAATTATTTAGCACAGACTGCACATTTGTGCAGCCCAGAGCTGCAGGGTAAACTTCCTCCTGCAGCTGATCAGCTGTTCACCGCGCAGAATGGAGAAGTGGGCGTGGCCAAAAGCACTTGCAGGTGACAAAGAGCAGAGAAGGCAGGGAGCTGACATCATAACATTCTGTGCTCCTTTAGATCAGTGTTTTTCAAGCTTTTTTGAGCCAAGGCACAGTGTTTTCATTGAAAAAAAATCCTGAGGCACACCATCAACCAAAATTGTAAACATAGATACACTGTATCTGCCTATATTAAATATATAGTCATTCTTATCAAATTGACTTGAATAGGAATGAAATAAACACAAAAATGTATTTTTATCATATTTTATATTTCTTATTTCAAATTGCACTTAACATGTCTTCAAAAATACACCCGAACAGTACCACAACAATGTGGTCTTAAATTTAAAGAGGTTGTAGAAAGGGGGGGGCTTTTTTGATAATTTCCAAGGCACACCTGACGATCACTCGCGGCACACTAGTGTGCCTAGGCACAGTGGTTGAAAAACACTGCTTTAGAGTGTTAAGAGTTTAGAAACATTGTTTAGAATATTTCAAGAGTGTGGAAAGAGTTTATAAACAAACAAAATATGTATATATATAATAAAATAAACTACTACTTGTAATATTGTTCCTAATTCGTGGTTTTTCACTTATTGTGGGTCTTCAGGTTACGGATCCCCCATGATAAAAACTACGCTCTATAAAAAAATAAACATTCCTATTACAGTAATAATAATAATAATGAATTTAATTTATAATGCACTTTTCATTAACAAAAATCTCAAAGTGCTAATGTGCAAAGTAAAGCAAAGTAATCCTTTAAGTGTTTCTTCTTTATGTATTCAACACTTAAATGAAATTGCTCAACAACTGCTTATGTCAGGAACTTGATGAAATAATTTTCTGCCTTCATTTATCTTTTTCAGCAGTAATCTTTGTACCTTTCACGTCAGCGTCTGTTGAGCTGTTTGTTGTTAAATTCCAACCCTTTCTTTTTTGTCCTGTTTAGTCATCCTCTCTGCCGATGTGGTGGCACAGAATCCGGTATCGATCCAGTTTGCGAAAGACCCATTGCTGATTCAGACTGGTGCTGAAATCTTGTTTACAGTGCAGACTGCATCTCAGTCTCAGGTCTTCTCTATGACATGGCTGTACAAAGGAACCATCACTCTGGGTTTATGGACCAATGGAAGCCCAGTGGTGAACCCCGTGAGCCAGTTTCAGAACAGAGTCACCATCACTGCCAACCAGCTCCGAATTGGAAATGCCCAGCTCCAAGATGCAGGGGAGTTCAAGGTGGTGGTGGTTCCCATTGCTACATCGGGCTTGACCGAAAACTCCAAATCTGTTCAGCTGAGGGTGTTCGGTAAGTGATGAAGATTGAGTGGTGGAGAAGCAGGTGTGGTGGAGGTCCGGGTGAGAAAATGAAGGCAGCGGCGATGTTCAGGAGGAAAAATGATAAAGTAAAGGGGGATTTGGGGAGTACAAGAACTAATCTGGGATGGATAATGAAATTAGTGACCCATAGAAGGCGAGGTACGATTAATGAAAAAAGAGGAGGAGAAGAAGCAAGTAGCTCAGGGCTTTATGCCAATTAAAACTCATTTGTAATGCACCACTCATGGTCTTAGATGTTTGATATGGTCTAAATGTGGTGCCGCATGTAGAGACCGTACAAACTGTATTTGCATACATTTATATTCAGTACTGTAATGGAGCCTGAACAGCTGAGTGTTTTTATTTTCAGCCCACGCTGGAGCGATGACGCACAGTCTCTCGTCCTTTTGACCCTCGTGGGGTAGCAGGGCAACCAAACTGCTGTGCAGCCGGTCTGTTATCGCTGAAAGGTCTCGTTCTCCAAACTCACAAGTGCTGGTTCACATCATGGGACAGCCTGGTCCTTGAGCACGACTCCCCATTACTCACTAGTTACTCGTAAATTCGAAAGCTGCTTAAAACTTTAAATATGAAAAGCCACTGCTGAGTCACAGGCAAGTGGCCGCTCTAAAAATTCAAGTAATTAGAGCTTTTTTTTTTAAAAAATAGGGGCTCTAATGTTTTTGTTTGTTTGCTGTTGCAGCCTTTACCCGCATCCCCTTCCTCCATCCTCGTCTCCCCGTCCAATTATTTAACTTGGGCAGTTTGCCAAAAGGCATTTTGCTACTACTCGCGCCGTCTGCCCTCTCATGCGCCATCTGTGCTTCTCTCTGAACGCTGTCCCTTCTCGCCCATCTCTTGCTTTGATTACAACAAATTATCCTCAACAGAAACATCAAACTGTGCCCTATTGTTCTGTCACTCTTACTTTTGAAGTGTACTCTCGCTCGCACTCTCCGGCTCCACGTCTGCGGTAATGGCTATTTAAGAAACATTTTCTCTGCGTGCAGCCAAGGTAAAATGCTTCTTTTTTTACATTTCCTTTTGTAGATGCAGTGACTGGGGTGACTGTGTATGTTCCCTCCGTGGCAGTGGAGAATAAAAATGTGTCTTTGAGTTGCACGTGGATCTCTGGGACGGAGGTTACGGTCCAGTGGAGCAAAGGAGGCGTAACCGTCACCGCTGACTCGAGAATCAGCATCTCAGGCGGCACTCTGGTGATCAGCCCAGCCAGTCGGAGTGATTCCGGGGACTACACGTGTAACGCCAGCAACCCTGCCAGCTCTCAATCTGCCACAAGGAGCCTCACCGTCTACTGTGAGTTAACCACTGGCCAAGACACGAGGCAGATAATCTGCTGTAACCACAACAAATGGCAGTAGCTTATCTCCCTATCCACATTGCACTGCACACTGTGTGCTAAATTGCACCCGGCTTGCACAAGACCTACTTCTGTAAGCCCACAGTGCTGCTGGCTTTGTCTTTATCACATCATTAATTCTGATATGACGTTTTCACTGTAGTATCTCATGCAACACTTACCTACTGCATCAGTGTCCATGAAAATTCAAAGAATCTTTCTTTACCCACATGAAAGCCCCAAATGCAAAAACAAGTATATACTTAGGCATAAGGAAATGCATGCCAAGTTAAAATAAAACATTTCTTTTCAGTGGCATAGAAATATCCAGCTTCAAGCTTGGTGGCAGAGTAAAAGTGGGATGTCTCCATCACAAAGCCTGCTGCTGCGGTCTGATTATAGCTTGTACAACTTGAAGTGCAGCTAATAATTATTTTCACTGGCAGTCCATCTCTTGGTTTCTTCTCTTTCTATTTGGACTGAGATTTAGCAAAAGTGATGAAGCCATTTACCAGTTGGGCAACATCCTAATTTATTTTTTTGGTCTGATCAACACCAGTTTTGGATGGTTTCCTAACGGATTAAAGCAGTTCATTATATTTTAGAAGCTAGATCCATCAAACTGGTTTGTTGTTGCCTGGAAATACCATATTATATATCGTATCATATATTCATTCAACCTTTATTTAAACAGATAAGTCACATTGAGCCTCGAAGACTCATTTTTCAAGTGAGATCTGTTGGACAGACAATGAAAGTGGT
>JBBPBX010035959.1:7177-25693 GCA_038048925.1 Garcialebias charrua | reverse complement strand
TCCAAATCGGTGACTTTTTTTAAAAATGTTTGGCCTGTCTACTTTACTGAAATCGCCTGCTCAAACACATCAGAGTGAAAATATGCGCCATTTTTTACTTATCGGATTGACAATGTCTGATGGAAAGTTTTCAGCCTTATTGCTCAACCCTGATGTATTTCACTGAGAGGAAAAGTTTAAAAATGCTTAAAAACTGAACTCTAAAACATTTATTTTACGGTACAAAAAGAAATTAAATTGATTTGTTTCACTTTTTTTTTTTTGTTCTTTTAAATCACAATTAAAGGTTCAGTATGCAGTTTCTGTAGAACTGCAGCAGTTAGAAATATTTTCAACAGGCAAAGCATTCTGATCCCTCCCCCTCAGAGCCATATGTGGCTCTGCCCCCTTGTGGTCTGTTGAATTTCAAATTCAAGCTCTGTTTTTATTGGCTGATTCAAATTCAAGCTCTGTTTTTATTGGCTGGTTACAAACTCTGTTTTTATTGGCTGGAAAATGGCGGGTCACCTTTTCTTTTTAGAAATGCTTATTTACCACCTGGAGAAGCAAGGGGACAATATTTTTTTTAATTTTTCAGAGATTACCTGGCTAACATCAGTCTGTCAGGAGGTAGTGACAGAGTGAAGAAATATGTTCATAAAAAAAGCTACATACTGCAGCTTTAAGGGAACATTTTATTGTTTTTCGTGTATTATTAACTGGTATTCAGTATTTTGTGTAAGTTACTTTTCTTTTTATCGTAGGAAACCCGTAAGTACAAAGAGCTAATTAAGACGCCGATGGATTTGTCAATTGTGAAAAAGAAGCTGGAGGCCAAAATGGAGGTTGACAGTTACGTCGGTCCTGAGGGGTTTGTTGATGACGTCAGGCTCATATTTTTCAACTGTGCAAAGTACTACAAGGTTGGTGTGACAGTTACGTCGGTCCTGAGGGGTTTGTTGATGACGTCAGGCTCATATTTTTCAACTGTGCAAAGTACTACAAGGTTGGTGTTTATTATCAGTTCTGCTTTTTGAAAAATAGAAATACAGATGAGTTTTATTCTAATGTCCCGAGTGTCCAGCTGAATGATTTTTCTAAAATGACCCAATGTTTTCAGTCAACTTCTGAGGTGGGGAGTGCCGGCTTGTACCTGGAGGACTACTTCGAGGAGCAGCTGAAGCTCGTCTACCCAGACAGAGTCTTTCCCGGAGGGAGGGAGGAGCAGATGATCCCCCCTTTAGAGGACGAGATCGAAGAAGAGGAGGAACAAACGACGGAGGGAAGCGCGGCTCCTGCCGAAGACGAAACGCCGCCAAGTCCTCCAGAAAAGGGAACTGCTACCACGGAAGCAGAAGAAGCTCCAGCCGAGAGCGAGATGGCAGCTGAAACGAGCGAGGAGACGAGCGAGGTTGCAGCTAACGCAGAGGGAGGTACCGGTGAGTCTCCTGCAGAGGAGGAAACTCCAGGTGAGACGACTCAGGTGGAAAACTGCAACGATGGCGAAGCTAAAGATGGAGTCGCTTCTAGCTCTTTAACAGACGAGAGCCCTCAGCTCCCTGCAGACAAAACCGTGGACCCTCTTGACTCTTTGGAGAAGTCGGGCCCCGCAGCCCCAGAGGAGTCCGGATAAACGGAGCAGATGGGAGACAAAATGGATGGTTAGTCTTCCACTCACGTTAGCTGCAATCATGAATGAAGCAGAGCTACATGAACACTTGAGTAGCAGTTACTCTGTAAATGCACAACGAAGGAAGTCTGTGTGTTTTTATTTCAGCTGACGACTGTAAAACATTCTGCATCGATCATGTATAAGTTATGGATTACCTTGCTTTGTACATATTTTTATCCCTTGGAAGCGCAGATTCTTCTTCTTGGATTTGAAATGCATGGAATAAGCCATTTTGTTTTGACATTTTAACTCGCATAGCCTTTGCATTTTATTACAGTGGTGTTTTTTATTTTTTATTTAGAGTATTAAATTATGGTAATCAAATATGTACAAAGACATATTAGGGTCGTTGTAAATATGAAAAATAACTGGTGGGTGGAACAAAATTCAGAGAAAAATCTCTACATTAATGTCATATATTTATCAGAAACTACTTGATAGCCATGTTGCACCGTCCTACATATGTGTGGAGTTTACTCTCCCTCTGTTTAATGCATTTATCCGATTTTTCCTGTAAATGTAGCACATCTTGGGGAATAGCCTGATTTCACTTTAGCGAATAGTTTCAATTGAGCAAATAGTCAATAATTTCATAAAAATCTTTAACTTTTCAACATAAGAGAATATCCAATGTTTTTTAATAATTATTAACCTGAATTGTAAAAAAAAAAAAAAACTGGACGCAGTGTAAAATGTAAATCCAAAAACGTTCAAGGCAAATACAACGACTTTATTTGTAACGGAAGACGTTTCGCTCCTCATGCGAGGAGCGTTCGCAATTCAAAGAGCAGTGAGTGTGGGGTTCAGGTTGTAAAGCTGAGATAAGATACACATACACATGTAGATTGAATATGTGTGTTCCCATTCTGGTCTGTTGTAGGATTTTAGCTGATCGACAGTCCTGGGTCGTCGTAAAACAGATGTTCTGTTCCACGATACACCAAATCAGTCGGTGAGAGGTTTATTATTGTCTTGCTGAAATATGCAAGACCTTCTCTGAGAAATCTCATCTGAATCGAGCAAATGTTCTAAAACCTGTAGACGTGTTTCTGCGTTGTGCCTTTCTACAGCTGTAAGCTGCTCATGGTAGAGGCGCTAATGCACCCCCATACCATCAGAGAGGCAGTCATTTGAACTGTTTAACATTTTACACAATGTCCAATGTTTTGCATGAGAGAAATGTGTGATTTCTCTTTGACTTTAGCTCCGCCCACCAGCTTATTTCCTCCTTTTTAAATTTACAATAGTCCTAATATGTCAGCAGAAACATGGCCGCCAAGTTCTATGGATGTTGAACAAATTGGAAGTGTTTGAAAATTGTGCTGCTTGGTTATTTGCCTGCAAATTTAACCCCTAACACAGATTTTTCACACATAAAGCCTTGTTTTTATCACAACAGGAGCCATCTTTATCGGTAAGATAACGCAGAGACGTCACGATCGGCGCCTGTTTTCCAGCTTGTCCTTGCGTTTCGCGTCGCGATTAGATGTCGGGGCTTGCACACGTTTTGGTAGCGTTAGAACAAAGAAGCAAAACGGCGAACGTTTTGATTCACGTGCAGAGATCGAGCGTAGTTTGAAATAAATTGTTCACTGTTATTGCTGAGGATACATAGGATATGAGAAACTTGACAATGAACTAAAAAAAAAGAACGGTTCTTGTTTTTGCAAAGTTTGTAATAAACAAGATTACATGTTGCATCTGACTTGCTCTTGGCTGACTAATCCATATGTCATTTTTTATTTCTTTTTTAATGCATCTGAATATAATAATCCTGTAGATTTAGATTATTTCATGTATCAGAATAATAAATAATAAATTCAGGTCATTTAGGAGTTAAGCCCTGAAATAAACAGATGTACTGTTATCTTGAAGAAGACAGTTTGTACTTTAGCACCGTGCTGCCTTTTGAATGAACCCCACTATCAGCTGTGTTTTAATCATCGAAGCTCGCCCTGACCCCTCCCACCCACCTCACTGGGACAGATGTGGGTCACCTCTGCTTCTTTTGAGACGTTCCCGATCCCGGCAGCTTCCACCGTCTTGAGGAAATCGGCAACTTTTAAGTTCAACCTGATGGCGCGGAGGACCGTTCTTCTGTTTTCTCTATTTGGGCTTCTGAACGGGCTAGGTAAGAACATTTAAAAGTTTAAAACGTTTATTGGTTAATTATATATTTTTTGTTTTGACGTGCTCTAACCCCGCAGAGAGTCCGGTTCCTTCTGTGCACGAGTGCTGTCAGGTTGGGAGAATGGTAGCAGAGCGAGAACAAGACTGTTCAGTCCTTCCACGGTTCAACTCCCTCATCTGCAAGTAAGCAGCGCCGGGTTCCTACAGCTTCTTGGTTTAGACGTTCTCGTTATCTCACTTTACAATGTCAATGCAATCGTCTTCAGAATATCTCATTTTTTCATTTCATTTCAAATTCTTTATTCATTTTGAATTTAAAAGAACATTAAAAAAAATAATTTACAATTCCATGTACAGGTAAATAAAAAATCAAACATTACATGAAATGAAAGGAAGCAGAAGAAGATAAAATCTTATTATGTCTGCCCCTTTATTAACAAAATTAATTCAAACAATTCAAACAACAATAACCAAAAAAATATTACACAATAAATAACACATCATACTTTACCATTCATAAATTTTGAAACAAATCAATTTATATATATTTTTCCAGAAACCTAATTTTATTCATTTTTTTAAACAAAGTCATTGTTTTTGCAACTTTGATATCGTTTTCTAAACCATTCCATAGACCTATCCCATACATTATAACCATACATTATAGTAGACCTACTCTTTAAACTAGTTCTATGTTTTGGCATAACAAAAATATCTGTACCCTTAAGATTGTAAGTACTCTGTCTTTTTCCAAAAAACGTTTGTATATTTGAGGGTAATGTGAAGTTTTGCGCCTTGTAGAATATTGAGAATATATTGTAGTCAACCAGTTGAATGAACCAATAATCCGGTTTTACTGAACGCAGTAAGAAGTAGGGGTGCAGGAAAAATTCGATTTTTCAAAGAATCTAGATTCTTAGTCCTGGCGATTCAGAATAGATTCTAAAAGCCCCAAAATCGACCCCACCCCCATTTTACATTAAAACCCAAAAGATAAAGAAAATAAAACCATATCTCATAGTATATGAAATAATACATAAAATGAAAGGTGGCAGAAAGAAGAATAAATCTTATTTTATCTGCCCCTTTTTTCAAAAACAAAACAAGTTCAAACAATCAATTCAAACAATAATAATTTGTTTACATTGTTGTTTAATGTTTTCAGTTTAAAATTATTGTTTTAAATAAATGTTCCATTTGTTTACATTGTTGTTTATTCTTTTCAGCTTGTCAGTTACAAAACTGAAACTAAATTTATGACCATTTTAATAGAAAAATCGTTTCTGAATCAAAAATAGTTTCTGAATCGAAAAATCGATTTTGAATCGAATCGTGACACCAAAAATCGGAATCGAATCGATTTTACAGACACTGAGAGATTCGCACCCCTAATAAGAAGTGACTGCACAACTGGTCAACCTTATTGAAGATGGCTGCAGCAGCCGTCTGTCTTATAAAAAACACTATCAGGTTTACAGTTGCTGAGCTAAAATGTGGTGTGGGAGTAGCTGAGACTGCTCCCCAATGCTTGTTCTGAGCGCTAACAGAATATTAAAATTGCCTACCTTCATTTAGCTCCATATCTGTTAAGCTTGTGTTGGCCACGGTTGTTTAACCCTGAAAAAACATCTGGAACTGTTGAATGTTGGTGAGTTGGAGATGCACAGCAGCTAATTACGTAATGGAAGAGTCACTAAAATCAGTCCAGTGGTCCTTGAGGTATTTTGCTAACGCTAAATCCTAAGTGGTCCTCAGTTGGAGAAGGGTGGATTGTTGTCTTTGGGTCAAAGTTGAGGTTCTGCCTCAGGTGGAGGAGTTCAAGTTTCTCTGGGTTTTGTTCACGAGTGAGGGAAGAATTGAGCGTGAGATTGACAGACGGATTGGTGCAGCGTCTGCAGTATTGTGGACTCTGTGCCGGTCCATTGTAGTGAGCAGGGAGCTGAGCTGTAAGGCAAAGCTCTCTGTTTACTGGTCGGTCTACGTTCCTACCCTCTCTGGTCACGAGCTCTGGGTAATGACTGAAAGAATGAGATCGTGGATACAGGCGGTTGAAATGAGTTTCCTCCATAAGGTAGCTGGACTCTCCCTTAGAGATGGGGTGAGGAGTTCAGTTATCCAGGAGACTTGGAGTAGAACCACTGCTCCACATTGAAAGGAGCCAGTTGAGGTGGTTCATCTGGTAAGGATGCTTCCTGGGTGCCTCCATAGGGAGGTGCTTTGGGCATGTCCGACTGGGAGGAGACCCTGGGGAAGATCCAGGACACGCTGGAGGGACTATGTCTCTCGGTTGGCCTGGGAACGCCTTGGAGTCCTCCCAGAAGAGCTGGAGGAGGTGGCTGTGGAGAGAGATGTCTGGACCTCCCTGCTCAAGCTGCTGCCCCTGAAACCTGACTTCAGAACAAGCAGAAGATGATGGATGGATAAATCATGTGCCCACACACCGCAGGCAGACGATACTAAACTTAAACTTTGTGCGAATGTGCTTTTTATTGCAGCATCACGCAGGAGCACTGCTGTCGCTCACTGCTGAAAGAAAAAGCCTGTAACCGGGGCATCAGGATGGCCCGTGATCAGGGGGCCTGCGAGAGGCCCTTCCCCACCAGATCCCCCTGGGAAACCCAAACCACCAAGGTGGGCTCTTCTCCAAACTCTCAACCGGAGCTGTATCCACTTGAAAATACTTATTAAACGCCCTCATTTCCATCCCCGTTTAGTTTTGTTGTGACTGCTGCACGCTCGGTGTGAAGGTGGCGAACACGGAGCTGAGCTGCGAGCTTCAGGGTCTGCAGCTGGGGAAGCAGTGCATCAGCACAGCTAAAATGTGCTGCAAGCAACCCAAGGAAATCAAACCAACTGTTCAAGGTAAAAAAAGAAAACTCAAGCAATGTTAGGCTTCAAGCCTTCTGTACAATTATTAACACCTAAAACATTCAACCATTTGCACACATTAGGGGCTGAACCTCTGAAAATCAATTTGGCAAAATATTTTGAACAGCTTCCACGCTTTTATTACCAAATAATGACTTAAAAGATGTGGTGGTTTTAAAATGCTTTGTTTGTGTCTCAGCAACAAAAGAGCCTCAAGTTTATTCTCCCAGATTTCCAGAGGAAACAAACACCTGTGCAGGTTTGGCATCAATTGTTTTATTAGTAACCTTAAAAAAAAAAGTAGCTCCAAGCTCAGCTTGCTGTTGGTTTTGTTCTCTGTTATGTCTCCTTTGCCTCCTTTTGGGAAGAAAATTATGCATTTTGTTTTAGTTTTTGTTATTCGTATGTCTTTTCGTCACTTTTAGACTGTGCTCAGTTGTGTGTGGCTAATGGAAAATGCGCCTGCTACAAAGGGTTTACTCTGAAAAATGACGGAGTGAACTGTGTGGGTAAGTTTAGTTATTACAGTTCCTTATTTCCCCAAATTTATTAAAACAGTTGCATATTCTGAAAGGTACGCGGTCTCGGAGCTGCTCTGATGATTCCACTGGGACGGCTTGCACAGAAGAAATGATTTAACTTGTCCAATGTTGCATTTGGCCACATGCTTGTCTTCTCAGATGTCGATGAATGTCTGGCTGAGAGTCACAACTGCACCTCTGAGCAAGTTTGCATCAATACAGAGGGCTCCTTTCGCTGTCGGATCAGCTGTCGCTCTGGATTCACGCTCACAGACAACGTTATCTGCAACGGTAAAGACTGGAGCACGTGAAGAAAATCAATCACAGTGAGGTGGGGGTGTTTGTACGGCAGGGCTAGAAAACATTGAAACAAAGAGCTAAACATAGAAAAATTTGCATTTTCTGTGAAAATGCAGCGTGAACGAATGACTTCACTGAAACTTTTGGAGCTGAAACTGAGTTTGTGGATATTAAAACAATCGGGACGCTTAAACGAGCTAAAATGTACAACAGTATTAAAAACATTGACCATTAAGATAAAATTGTCAGAACAGTAGCAACAAGCTTAAACTAGCAAAACTGGCTGAAAGCAAAACAAAATGTAGCTAAAAGCTTAATAAAAATAAAGCTCAAAGGTTTAAATAGAAAAACAAGAGCTAAAAGCTGAAACGACAGTAGTAGTAGCAGAAAACTAAAATTAGCAGAGTGGTAACAAAGATATAAAACAAATGGCCTATAGCTAAAATTTAAAAGACAACTACGGTAGCTGAAACCTAAAATGTTAAAAATGTAGCTGAAAGTGACAGTACAGTATTACTAAAAGGTTAAATTAGCAAAATGGCAGCTAAAATCAGCTTAATAGTTGTTATACAGTAGCTGAAAACAAAAATTTGCAAAACTGCAGGTAAAAGCTAAATTAGTAGCTAATAGCTAAAATCAGGAAAAGCCTAGCAAAAAAACTACAATTAGAAAAACTAATAAAGAGCTCAAACTAGTGAGTCAGTAGTAAAAAGATAAAACTAATAGAAGGGTAGCTCAAAGCTAAATATAAAAACTTAAAACTGACTCACTGGCTCTCCTCAGGGATGTGTGCTGAGCCCCCTTCTGTTCACTCTGCTCACATATGATTGTACAGCCACACTTCCAGGCTGTCATATTGTTAAGTTTGCAGATGATACAGCGGTGGTGGGATGCATCACAAACAATGATGAGTCCAGCTACAGACAGGAGGTGGAACACCTGGAGAGCTGGTGCAAAGAGAATAATCTTCACATGAATGTGAAGAAGACAAAGGAGATGATTGTGGACTTCAGAAGGAACAAACACACCCATGCCCCACTGATAATAGGTGGGTCTGCAGTGGAAGTGGTCTCCAGCTACAAATACTTGGGTGTACACATGAATGATAACCTCAGCTGGAGCAACAACACCACCAGCCTGATCAAGAAAGGTCATCAGAGACTCTACTTCCTCAGACGGCTGAGACGAGCCGGTCTGAGCAGCCCAGTTCTCACCTCGTTCTACAGGTGTGCAGTGGAGAGCATCGTGTGCTCCAGCATCAACGTGTGGCATGGAGGCTGCACAGTTGAAGAAAGAAAAGCTCTGCAGAGAGTGGTGAAGGCTGCACAGAAGTCTGTTGGAGTCAGTCTCCCCACCATCACAGACATTTACACCTCTAGATGCAGGAAAAGAGCCACCTGTATCATGAAAGACCTCACTCATCCAGCACACTCACTCTTTGCCCCACTCCCCTCAGGACGGAGGTTGAGGAGCATCAAGTGTAGAACCACTAGACTGAGGAACAGCTTCTACCCTGAGGCTGTTAGACTCATGAATAAATAAAAATAAAATTAAAATAAACACTGCAAAATATCACATCATGGTGATGCTGATATGTTTTCTTGTTGCTGTGTTCATCTGTGACCATCTGTGACCATCTGCTCATACAAACTCATGTTCGTGCTGCTGTTTATTCCCACTATATTAGGCTTAGTGTATTACTAGTTGATGTTTTTCTTAGTTAGTTCTCGATGTTATTACTGTTTTTCTCTTTCATTTGTTGTTGGATGTAACTGGGACCTCGTGTACATAATCTCGTTTTCATCTCATGTACCACATGCGGTGCAAATGACAATAAAGACTCTCTGACTCTGACTCTCTGACTCTGACTCTCTGACTCTTAAAAGCTAAAATATCAGAAATGTAGGTAAAAACTAAAATATATAAAATGTAGATAAGAAGTTGAAAGCTAAAACTACCATAACCGTAGCGATACAGTATCTGAAAATTAAAATTAGCAAAACAATATTATTATTATTAGCCAAATACTGAAAGGCTGAAATTAGCAGAGCAAGAGCAAAAAGCTTAAACCTGCACAGAAGTACCGGTAATTAAAAAAAGCTAAAACCAGTAAAGCAGTCGTAATACAGTAGCTAAAAGCTAAAACTAGCAAAACAGTAGTGAAAAGCTAAATACGGGAAATCTTAAGCCTTAAGATAACAGGAAAAGCCTAGCTAAATTCAAAATAAATAAAACTACCAGTACCTGTATATAAAAAATCAGAAGAGTGAAAAGCTAAAATTAGCATATAGCACTAAATATAAATTAGCTGTGTAAAGATAAAATTGGTGGCAAAACAAAACAACATGCTTGTAAAAGAGTAGCTTCAATCTAGAATAGGCAAACAGTAGCTACAAAAGGGGACATTGTCAAAACCATAGCTAAAAGCTAAACAGAGTAAGTTTGCTGAAGTAAATTTTAAAGAGAAAAATAATTTTTAAATAAAGAGTTGAAGACATTTTAATATATATAATGGGCAACTTTTTTTAATGTAAATATTTTTAAAGTATAAAATTAAAACTATATATCTAAAGTCATAGCAGACCATTTCCAATTCAGCTGAAAGTTTTAATATATAAATGCTCAAAACAGACAAATGGTAATTGATGTAGAGAACATACAGAACAAACCATGAACAAACAAACACAAAAAAACACTCAATTGCTCTTTTTTCGGATGATAACTTCCTCTGGTATCAGATGCTGTGCTACCGAAGGATTTTTAATGAAACCATTTTTACTTTGGGACATTTGTTATGATGTGTAACCATGACAACAAGGTGGCTTTCTACAACTGGGAGCTGCTGATTAACATCTCTAAAGCTCAAATAAGACCTCAACTACAGCCTCAAATTCCAAATGAGTTGAAAAGGAGGTGCCGTGGATGCATTACAGTCTACTTGGAGGCTGTGTTCAAGTACCTGATCGCCGATATCTTGGAGGTGGCGGGAAACATGGTTTGTGACAGCAGGAGGACCGAGATGATCCCCTGGCACCTGCAGTTAAGTCTGCAGTGACGAGGTGCTCAGCAGGCTGCTGGGAGAAAGGGCCATCGCTCGGGGAGGAGTTCTGCCTGGCATTCAGGCAGTCCTGCTGCCCAAGAGGACCGAGAGGTCTGCTGGGTCTGGATGGATGGATCGGCATCTGCAGCCAGTTGCCCAAATCCCAACGCCATCAGCATCTAGAACAACTAATGAAAACAAGATGAGCTACAATAATTAATTTCCCTTCAGGATTAGTGAAGTATTTTTGAATTGAATTGAATTGAACAAACAGGAAAACAAAATTGTGAATCCTGACTCGGCTTCAGTTAGACTAAAAAAAACTTAACATTTATGAGCTTTCCTGGATTTGAAACAGTCTCATTCAAGTTTCACAGTTCTTGTTCTTCGGCTGAGGTGTTTTTGTCTCTCGTTAGATATTAACGAGTGCGCGGCCTCCCCCAGTCCGTGCCGTCGGGACCAGACCTGCGTCAACACAGTGGGCTCGTTTAAGTGTCACAGCAACCACATGACCTGTCCACGGGGATACCGTCCATCTGCTAATGGCTCCAGCTGTGAAGGTTAGACAGATACAATTGAAATCTCTAAAAGATGGACTCCTGGAGGGGCTGGATTTAGCTTTTTTGTCACAGATATGAGAGAAAATATTGCATTTTGCAGCTTTACTTGCAGGACTCCAATTTGACCAGTAGGTGTCATCCTTGTGTTTTTGTGGTAATTATGTACTTTGAGGGTTTTGATTAAATCCGTTCAGATGTATGATATATTTTGCTAACATGTGCACAGCCATAGCAAAAAGAAAATATCACTCACTTCTCAGCTGTTTCCAGCAGTAGATAATAATAATAAGTGTTGATTTTTCATATTTTCTTCCCTATACAGTACCGTTATTTCTGGTTTTTGTGTGTTTGTCTTACCGTTTAGACGTGAACGAGTGTCTTATTGGTAAGAAGTGTGGAAACCACATCTGTGTCAATCTGGAGGGAACGTATCGGTGCAAGTGCCTAACCGGATACACATTTAACACCAACAGCAAGCTGTGCCAAGGTACAGAACGAATAATCAGCCAAAGGGAAGAAAAAAAACATTTGCCATCATTTTTATTACTGTAATGTGTGTTTTTATTCATTATTTGTTCTCTTGCGTTTTCTGCTTTAGACATTAACGAGTGCACGCATTATCCTGGGCGACAGTGCGCCCATAACTGTGAGAACACCGTGGGGTCTTTTCAGTGCAGCTGCTCCCTGGGCTTCAAACTGGCTCACGATGGCAGAAACTGTGAAGGTGAACTGGCTTTAAAATGACAATTTGTTTTGGAAATCCTCAAACGGTCTTGGAAATTACAAAGAAGAAATGTATTGTTTTTACTTGCGCACAGACATCGATGAATGTGAAGGCAAACCCTGCAGCCAGGAGTGTACCAATGTGCATGGGTCGTACCAGTGCTTCTGTCGCCGTGGTTTCCAGCTGAGTGACATCGATGGGAGAACATGTGACGGTACTAGCTTTGTTGATAAAAGATGTCCTAAAAGCTTTTTATATTTATGTTTGCTATGACTATGGAAGCCCATTTCCACCATGAAAGAAAAAATAAAAGCCCAACAGGAAGTCATAATTTTGACTTTTAAAGTCATAAAGTCATAATCACGAGAATAAAAGTCATACTTATGAGTTTTAAAGTCACAGTTATGACTTTTTTCTCGTATTTATGACTTTAAAACTCAATTATGACTTCCTGTTGGGCTTTTCTTTCACAGCGGAAATGGGCTTTGATACTAAATGCTATAAAAAGTGTTGATGAAATATGTAAACATTACATACCTTTATTGAAAAGGATTGATGTTTGAAGGCAGATGGACATGCATTGAATGAATGATGTGGTTACCCAATCTGTGCTATGCAGGAAAACTACCGGTGTCTCTGACAGGAAGTTGCATTCCTGTAGTAGAGTCACGGTGTCCAGCAAGGGACAAACTTCGAAATTAAATTAGAAAAGTCGGAATTATGACTTTAAAACTCAAAATTATGACTTTAAAACTCAAAATTATGACTTTTATTCTTGTAATTATTGCTTTAAAATTCAAAATTATAATTTTAAAAGTCACAATTGACTTTTGTTCTCATAATTATGACTTTAAAACTCAAAGTTATGACTTTTATTCGAATATATTGTTTAAGCAACTTAGGTTGCTTAAGTTTTATGATTTGGTAAATTACAACATTTTGTTGGTAATGCATAGAGCTCATAAAAATGCATTGCCTCTAAATGTTCAAGTAAATTTTGTAAAAAGAACGAGCTGTTACAACCTGAAAGGAATGGAGATTTTTGCAAAGCCAAAATACAGAACAAGTTTGAAAGGACGGTGTGTATCAATCCAAGGTGTTGACTTGTGGAATAGTTTAGAAAATGAAATTAAAACTACTAACTCACTTATAGTCTTTAAAAAAATGATTAAAGCTAATATGTTAATTAAATACTAAATACTCAAATTGTCAAATTGTACTAAAAACTTAAATGTGTATTCAAATCATGTAAATAGCTTAAATTTTGTATCATTGTTGAGTGGCTTGGAAATTTGTATATTTGATTGAGTTATTTTTATTGATCTCGCTTTTTTTGTTATTATTATAGAAATAAGGGGCAGGTAAAATAAGATTATTTTCTTCTCCCTGTCTCCTTTCATTTTATGTTTTTTCTTTTTTCATTATATTGTTATAATGTAAAAATGTTTTTTTCTTTACAAAATGTAAAATGAACAAAAAAAATATATATATATTTATTACTTTAAAACTCAAAATTATGACTTCCTGTTGGGCTTTTATTTTTTATTTCTTAACGGAAATGGGCTTCCATAATATGACCACGATCCTGATCTGACTTTTTTTTCTTTTCCCGTCAGATATTGATGAGTGTGCAAAGCCGAATGTCTGTTCCTACAAGTGCATCAACACTCCTGGTGGTTTCAACTGTACCTGCCCGCCCAGCGGCTACATGCTCGCCCAGGATGGATGGACCTGTCAAGGTTGGGGGAAAAACATTTAGGAAATTTGCAGAAAAATATCCCTCTTAAGCAAAAGTTTTTTGTGATGTAAAATAAACTAGAGAAATTGCATTTCCTGTGAAAATGCAGTGTGAATGCTTACTGCTGAACAACTTGCTGAAAAACAGCTGAAATTAGCTAAAAACATGCCGAAATCTAGCTGAAATGAAAGAACAAGCCCAACTTGGCAGAAGAAAGCAGAAAAAAAAAACATATTTGCTGGATTAGTTTCAAATAAGCAGAAATGAAAACAAAAATGAGCAAATTAGCTAAAAAAAGGCTGAAATTAGCAAGAAATAGCTGAAAAGTAGCTGAAAAAGCATAAAGAAGCTTAAACTACCAGAAGGAAGAATAAAGAGCTGAAATGAGCTAAAAAATGTGGAATTATCTGAAAAAGCTTAAATTAGCATAAAATAGCTGAATAGTAGCTGAAATAGCATACAAAGCTGAAAAGAGCATAACAAACTGAAATTGGCATAAAGAAGTAAATTAGGCTGAAAGTAGCAGAAATTACCACAAAAAACTTAACTTTTCTGAAAACAGCTGAAACTACATAGCTAAAAAAATTATTTTAAAAAAGTTAGCTGAAAAGGTTCAATTAGCAGAAGAAAGCAGAAAGATCATGTTTGTCCAATTAGGCTGAAAGAAGCAGAAATGAGTGCAAAAATGTTTATGTTTATGTTTAAATGTGGAAATTATCTGAAAATAGCTGAGATTAGAAAAAAAAAAACTGAAAAGTGCCATAGCTAAAATAGCAGAGAGAAGCTTAAACTATCAGAAGGAAGTGGAGAAAGTACATTTTTGCTTATTTAGGCTGAACATTTTTAAACGAGTGCAGCATGTGTGGAATTAGTTGAAAAAGCTCAAATCAGCATAAAGTAGCTGAAATAGAAAAAGCTGAAACTTGCAGAAATAAGCTTACAGGAACATAGCAAGCTGAAATTAGCAGAAAGAAGTTAGAAGAAGCACAAACATGTTTTACAGGTAGTTAAAGGAAAGAATGTAAAAGAAGCACAAACCAGCTGGGGGAAAAAAAAAAAACCAGCTGAAAGTAGCTGAAAACGTTTGAATTTGCAAAAGAAAGCTGAAAGAAGCTGAAGCAGAACAAAATGGGAAAGGAGCAGTGAAAGATTGTAAACAGATCTAAAGATATGAAGGATGTAAAATGAGTTCAATTCATTTTCTATGAGGAAAAAAGTGGCAAAAAGGGCTAAATATTTCAAAAAGCTAACGCTGCACCAATACCAAAAGTCATAGCACCCTTCTCCTTAATGAGCTGAACGTTTGGATATAGGATTTGTTGAAATAGTGTAAAAATCATGGAACAATAAAGATAGTGAAAAACATACAGAAGAAAAATGGATCACAACAGTGTGAATGCTTCACAAGTATTCACACTGTTGTCTGATGAAGCTTTTAGAAGGCTATTTTCACTAAACAGGTAAAGGGTAAATAAAAAAATAAAAAATTAAGCAGCTTCTAGTCGTTCATAAATCACTGTTTTAGTCGTCCGTGCCTCGTCAACATGTGAACTTTTTTAAATTGCATGCACTTAACTTTAAATCCTGTGGCTGCCTGGTCTAGCAGACCTCCAGCATCACATCCTAACGCTACCATGCTAGCTTACACACGTCAACCGTTTCAGCTGTGTGACTACCTCTCATGGCAGCTCAGAGGCATAACAGCCACGAGTTGACTTCATCTCTTGTTTATTAGCTTAACATCTCATGAATCACTAGATGGGTTTTAATGAAACTCCCAGAAAGTAATCACCGAATAACATTTACGCTATATAATTTCCTGAGTGAACTCAATTCAAGATGGCTGCTACAGCTAACCAACACTGGTAACCATGACAACCGCTATAACTCCGTTAATTTTGAGCAGATTTAATACTATTGTATTTGGTGTGGTAGTAGCCGAAAGTGTTAAACAACACATTCTTCAAGTGCTACATTGCAAAAGATCTTTGTGTAAAGCTTTGGTATTAAATGTTGGAGTCAACCCTGTATGTCTGTTAGCAAAATATCTCATGAACAATTAGACATAAAGTAGCCACTTGATGTACATCTACAATAGGGCTGTAGTGATACAATAATCTCATGATACGATACGATACATGATATTCTGCTCACGATACGATGTATATTGCGATATTCAGCAAACGATACAATTCAATACACTTTTGCGATTTTCTGAAAGATTTTAGAGGGACAGAGTGATTTTGGTGACATTTTGACTGTTATAGACTGAATACATTTTACTGAAAACTGATTAAAAGCACCAACTACACAATACTTGGCTCTGGTTGGACATGGACACAGACTTAAAGTCAACAGCTGGACAAAATGAATCAAAGAAGTGGTGAGAAAACATGTTTCTTTTAATCGAAACAGTAAAAACTGTAGCTTACATGCATTTGTAAAGTAATGAGTTTTATCCATAAAGTCGCTATCCTTTTTTTTGAAGCCAAAGTGCACCCACACATCTGCTTTAAAGCAAGAGGGTGGAACGATATTCGCTGCCGTTACACTGCCTGCACTTCTTCTGTGTAAATCAAATATCTACTAGGCGGGTAACTTGGCATAAATGCTCTACAGCGACACTAGTGGCTGGATGACCTAATCACTCTCCCGGCGAAGCAAGCAGTGAGTGAGCAGGGTAACAGTTGGATGTTACGATACTTGCGGATGAATATCGATTTTTTTCTAGGAAAGAAAAAATCGATATAAATCGCAAAATTGATATTATTACACAGCCCTAATCTACAACTCTTAGCTTTTGGAGTCAGCTGAATTCAAGATGGCTGTCACTGGTAATCATTCTTTGCCAGCTCAATATTTGCTATAATTCAACAAGTTTTAAAAACATTGAGCTAAAATGTTGCGTATTTCAAGCTACTAAAGGCTAAATTACCGTAATAACTTGCCTAAGAGCTCTTGCTGTCACGTGGGATTGTAGCCATTTAGATTTAAAAGTAAATGGCTACAACTCCTTTTCTCGACACAAAATGACTTTAATCTAAAACTCTGGCATGAAGGCGGTGGGCGATATCCATTCATAGAATGATTTAATTTAAAATGTTACTAAAGTGGGTGACAAGAACACTAATAACATTTTGAACCAACGTTTGATAGAAAGTGTGTTTAGTAAAGCATACATACTCTGAAATGTACCTACGTACACACTGTGCTGGCAGTGAACAGAAACAGATGTTGCACATTACATAAAGCAACCAAACTGTGATACCGTTCAAATAAATGTTTACTATTTGTTTTTTGTTTTTTTTGTCTTTAGACATCGATGAATGCGCTGCAGGAACTCATAGCTGCTCTGCTGCAGAGAACTGCTTTAATGTCCTGGGAGGGTTTCGCTGTTTTGACTTTCACTGCCCCCCGGACTTCTTACGAGCAGCAAGAGGGTAAGAGCTGCTGCTGCTGAAATGAAACAACGGGTCGTTGTTGGGTCACCGTTCAGAGTCGAGACTCTTCTCTGTTGCCTTTCATCACTTCCTGCTACCTTGAAGCGCTTTTAGGTGTACAAAGAGAAAGAATACCAAAGAGCTGGTTTAACAACAAATGCTGCAGTTTCTTTTCTGTAGAGTTTAATGTCGTAGAAGTAGGCCTGTCGCGATAAACAATACATCAATTAATCGCATGATAAATGAAAATTATCAACCTTGTTTTCTTTTATCGGCTTTATCATTTCTTCGTGTCTCTCTAATTCTCCTGGACACTGGATGACAAAAGACTCAACTCCGGTGCTCTGCACTGATCCCTCCCTTTCTCTTTTCTCTTTAAAATCTGTCCAAAATCACATTTTTGGATCGTTAAAAGCAGCTAAGCTGAGAAGCTAAGCTACGAGCTAAGCTAACAGGCCGACCTCGGAGAAAAAAAACCTCCGTCTTGTCGAAGCTCCAAAATTCACGGTTAAAACCCGTGCCTTCGTGTAAAAAGTTGTTTTTCTCTGCAAAAAGTAGCTGAGAATTTGTTTACTGATTTTTTTATTAAAAATTTTGTGTGACAAATGCTATGCTAAAGAGCTCAAACCGCACCAAGCGTCCGTCATTTTGAGAATCGAAAAACAGGAAGGAGAGACGCCCATGTCACATCAAGGGGCCTCCCTCCCATTTTTCTTAGAGACGCGTTTCTCATTCCCTCATTATCCATCCTTCGGTTCAAACAGTCTTATACTGCCACCCAGTGGTCAAAAAAGGTACTACACAAAAAAATTAACCTACATTTCTTCTTAAATTTCACAATAATTACTAATGTCAAATTTCAAACAATATTATCGTTTATCGCAATAATTTCTGAGACAATTAATCACCCTGCAAAATTTGTTATTGTGACTGGCCTACGTACAATACTTCTGAGACAATTAATCACCCTGCAAAATTTGTTATTGTGACTGGCCTACGTACAATACTTCTGTTCAACGGATGATTATTGTTTATCTTGTTTGTTGATTTCACATGGACAGGCAGAGAAAATAGCCACGCTATAGAGATTTCCCCTTTTTTTGTTGTTTATGTATTTTGATGTTCATTTAAATGTTTTGCTTTTAATTTTGTATTTGTGTGCCATCTTGACGGTAATCTCTAGGGACTTGGTGAAGATAAATAAAATAAGACTAAATTAGAAATTGACAGGTTAGTTTTATAAAAATTTGGTGATCAGAATTGGCCAAGAAATCTATGATGGGTACATCTAGTTTTCTTTCCGACGCTTTCCATGAGTATGGAATCAAAGCCTGACAGATAAAAATGTCTGTGTTCTCTTGTCCATTTCTGACACTGGAACCCATTTTTCCAAGCCAGCCAATCTAAGCTGTCTCACCATACAGAGCTAACAGACCTTGCCTCTGAGGACTGCAAGAAAAATAATCATGACACGTTATTTTGACCACCGGGGGCCCGGCCAAGGGCCAATTAGTGGTGGAGCAGCATTTTAGCTCATGATTAAT